>JBAGKK010171525.1:0-45862 GCA_037177015.1 Euceroptres primus | reverse complement strand
ATCAGGCTCAAATTCATGTCATATGTTGGCACCTGTGAGATATGTAACTGTTTTATATCTTGACCTTTAAATCGCATTTTGTTGTAATAAATCGCAATTTTGTTGTAATAAGGGCAAAGTAAAACACAATAAAGTGGTTTTTCTGGAGAACGGCCAATCCGATTTTGACGAAGAAAAAATTAAGTTATGAAGAATAATGAGACTATTTTAAGAAAATTTTTTTAAATTCTGTCAAAAAATACAGGTAAAAAAAATTTTTAATTGAAAAAAAAGTTGAGGTTATGTTTTAAAGTGTCACTTTAAATTGTTTTTTGCAAAAGCATCCTTATATTGTCTACTTTAACATATTTTACTTCTAAATCAATAGAAGTGGTGCGTTATGGTTAAAAAAAGTTTTCAAAAATCAAAAAATTTGTTTTCATCTGCTTTACGATAAAAAAATTTAAGAAATATTTTTTCAATCATTTTATAAAATTGCATCATTGGTTTTTACAATATATATCTTGTTCATTAAAATCGGTTAAGTCGTTTTCGAGAAAAATCGCTTTTTTTATTATACTTTCCCCCGCCATAACTGATATCTATTCCAAACATACAGATGGCTAATTTGACGTGAAATATGGGTGTATCGACCATTCATTTTTTTCAGTGTATTAAAAATAACAATGTACAAGATGTGCACGGATCAGGTCCAAATTAATGTTAGAAGTTGGTGCCAATATGACATAAAATTTCTTAAAACATTAATCTTGAAATAACTTGTTTTGAGAGTTATGGTGGGAAAAATTAAAATAAAAAAGTGATTTTTCTCAAAAATGACATAACCGATTTTAATGAACAAAATATATATTGTAAAGACTAATAGTGCAATTTTATAGAAAAATTGGAAAATTTTGTTGATCAAAAAAACAGGTGAGAACAAATTTTGAAATTTTTTAAAACTTGTTTGATGACGTACCACTTCCATCGATTTGGAAAAAAATATTTGGAAGTAGACAATATAAGGATGCTTCTGTAAAAAAATTTAAGGTGACACTCTAAGGCAACCTCAAATTTTTTTTTGAAGAAATAAAAATATGGATTCCACCAGTATTTTTTAGAAAAATTTTCTTGGAATAGTCTCATTGATGATCATAACATATATTTCCTTCATTAAAATCGGTTTGGCCGTTTTCGAGAAAAACCACTTTTTTCGATTTTACTTCCCCTCTCTATAACTGCCAAAAAAATGCTAATTCAAGTTCAAGGTTTGAAGGAGTTTCATGTCTCACAGGTGCCAACATATGACAGCAATTTGAGCCTGATTGTGTTGATTAAAATCTTATTTTTAATTCGATTCTAAACTCTGTTAAAGCATTTAGGAAAATAATGAACAAATGAATTTTTAGAATTTTGAGTGATTAAAGAAGGTACATAAAACGGGGGGAGGGGCAAATTTTACACAAATCTAATACACTCTCACAGTGATGAGAATGTAAAAATGGTATTCAATGGTACTCATGCAAAAAAGATATTTAGAGCCAGAATTACCCATTTTCATCGCCAGCAAGGGGCCATTCACTTTGAAATCAGCTCGTACTGACTGCTGTCGATTCGCACGATTTCTGTTGATTTCGCTGACTGCTCAATGACTGCTCGCACTATTTACTGTATTTAGTACTTACTCTTTCAGACATGCCTTGCCATGGGTAAATACAATGCGCACACTCACTGCGCACATTAACTATAGAGGGTCGTGCTATAGTGTGATCATGCCATCCCGAGTGACGGCTATGGGCCTTGTACTAAATGCACTGACTGCTCGTGAATGCTCGTGACTGCTCTCGTTGACTCTACTGATTCGCTTACTATTTCAGCGGATTCCTGTTGATTTTACTCCATGTATCATGATTTCAAAGTAGCAGATTGATTTCAGAAGATTCACACGATTTCACATATTGTGCTGACTGCACTTGATTTCATGTCGATTACAAACATTAAAAACCCTTGATTTCAGAGTGAATGGACCCTTTATCACCAGAACAAAGTGCCAGAATAATCAATTAAAAAGCTTGGTGTTGCTAAATAACAAGGGATTATTCGTTGGACAACAATTATTTGGGAGAACTTGTAATAACATGGAAATAAAGATTTTACCAAAATAATCAATATGGTATTTCTTCCCAATGCGACTCTAATTGTTTAATAAATATAATATTATTAGGACAGAATGAAAATTTTTAATGAAGTAGATCCTTAAAACTTTACTGTTTACTGTAATGAAGTAGATCCTTAAAACTTTACTGTATACTGGAATAAATGATACATTTAGAAATTCAAAATGAGTAAAAAATTAATATTAAATCTAATATATTGCGAAACATATTTCTTTACGAAACTGGGATCTTTTTGCAGAAGTGTCATAAAAATGTCGTAAAACAGTTAGTCCGGGAAAAATCGACATTTTTCATGTATTATTTTCTCTCGGCTGAAGCATTGAACATGGGTTTTTTTTTCAAATGAATCTGACGAAAGTGCGACTCCCGGTTGTGACATATTTATTTATGAAATTAAAATTGTTTACAATAGTAGATGACATTTGTATCATACTTTTCCGTCTGTCTGTTTCTGGAATAGTTATTTGTTCTGAAAAACACTCGAAATAACAGTACAATTTTTCTAAAATCACGCCCTGTAATAAGCCTTCGTTTAAAACATCATAATCATTGGCATAAATAAACTTCTAAAATCTGAAAAAACAGATTTTCATTCTGATAATAGTTTTTCAACTTAATTTAACTTCATCTGCAATAATAACTTATGTTGAACCTAATTCTTTATTTATCCTAATTCTATTCCTTTACTTCACTACGTTTTGGGTTAAGTTTTTGAATTCTTGTTCTAAAAATCACAACAGTTGTCTCTTGAGATCAAATCTCAATTCACCCTCAATGAAACCCCCAATAATCTTCTCAATGAATCCATTTAATTAGCTATTAAACACTCTGTTAAAAAACCTAAAAAAATGTTCAAACGACCTACTTAATTAGACAAACCAATCTTAAATAGCAGATAAATCTCAATTTACTCAAGTCAGTGACTGCTTAAAGCATGAACTTCTAACCTAATGAATAATTAGACTAACGAAGCAGTCACGATTGCGCGCCAGAGAACGTAAGCAATGCGAGTAATAAGTAACAAGAAACTTGATGGTAAACACCGCAGCACGTGGTGAGCATGACTGAAATTGCACGTGCGATTTGCGGGTGCCTTGTCGATGTCGTCGAGTGGGGTTGGTGGTAAGGTGAATAACGTCCGTTTCGTACATTTCGCCTCCCACGATCTGTATGCTCCAACAGAAAGTGGAGAATGAGGACTAAAAAAGCCAAGTCTTTTCTTCCAATGCCGAGATCGCGACGCTTTGTGTGCCACTGGGCCGATTGAGCATCCTCGATTCCCTCTAGCTCTCCATATAACGTATACCTTGTAGGCATAGACAGTCTTAACCCATAAGGTCAAAGGTTGTAAGTAACCTTCGTTGACAGAATGGAGCCTCTTTCTGCGATTCATGATCCGACAACCTTGACAATGGCGCAATTCCCAGCTTATCTCGTGCTGATCGGCATTCGTGTTTTCCTTGTTTTGCAAGCTAATTGGAATTCTTAACAGAGTTAGGCACAAAATACTTCAAATAAATTACTCAAAATACAAGTATTTCGCTATAAAGTAGTTGGAATACATTGCAGAGAAAATACAATTTAGCCAATGTATTTCAAATAGAATACCAACTACTCTCTAAATCTGAATTAGTCAAATTTTACTAATTCATCAGTGACTCAATTCTACCTATGGCAATTAGTAGAATGCTACTGAAAATTAGTGGAAAATTACTAAAATTTCAGTAGATTTTTACTGAGTCACCAGTAAAAACGATAACTGAAATTTTAGTTATGCTTACTGAAAGTTCAGTTATCGTTTCTACTGTAGAAATCTATCGTTTCTACTAGTAGAAATCTATTGAAATTTTAATAATTTTCCACTAATTTTCAGTAGCATTCTACTAATTCCCACAGTTAGAATTGAGTCATTGATGAATCACTAATTCAGATTTAAAGAGTACATTTAAGTATTTTTGTCCTTAATTTGAAATGCATTGCAGGGAAAATACAAGTTAGCCAATGTATTCAAATAAAATACAAACTACATTTAAGTATTTTTGTATTTTATTTGAAATACACTTGAGAATTTTGTATTTTATCTGAAATACTTACTTGTATTTTAAGTATTACAGAAACTTCCGTACAACTAGTAAACAACCTAGTATGGGGCGAGGCTATTATTACGGAATTTTCGGGAAGAATAGCCTACCCCCTTTGTTTTGTGTGCTAGTTGTACTGAAAATTTCGTAAAAATACCCTCGGCCGTATTTTGCATGAAATAGAGCATAAATTAATTATATAAAAATAATATTAAACCTACTCTCTAAATCTGAATTAGTCAAAAACTACTAATGAAATAACGAAAAGTTCTCAATGAATTGAATTAGTAATGTTTCTCTAATAATTAGTAGAAAACTACTAATTTTTAGTCAAACTCTACTAATTATTAGTAGAAATTCTTACTAATTCAATTAGTAACGTCACTACGTGAACTCCAATCATTATTAGTAGAAATGCTTACTAATTTAGTTGGTTCAATTCTTAACGTTATTAATTGAATTAGTAAGCATTAGTAAGAGCATTAGTAGAGTAAGCATTAGTAGAGTTTGACTAAAAATTAGTAGCTCTCTACTAATTATTAGTGGAAATGCTTATTAATTCAATTGGTGGAAGACTCTTCGTTATTTCATTGATAGTTTTTGACTAATTCAGATTTAGAGAGTACGTGCACTATCTAAAAACTCGTAAGTCCATGCAATGGAGCTTCACAGAGCCTTGAATTCTTTGAAATTCACAATAAACTTTTCGAAATTCACCATGAATTCATTGAAATTCAATTGAGAATTCTTTAGTATTCTTCGAAATTCACCTTTAATTCTTTGAAATTCTTTGAAATTTGTCATGAACTCTTTGGAATTCACAATGAACTCTTCGGAATGTAATTATTATGAATTCATTGACATTTTTTGTAATTCACCTTGAATTCTTTGAAGTTATTTGTAATTCATCACGAATTCTTTGGAATTGACAATGAACTATGCGGAATTCGCCATGGATTCATTGGAACTATTTGGAATTCACCAGGGATTCTTTGAAATTCTTTTGAATTCACCAGAAATTCTTGAAAATGCACCTTTAATTTTTTTGAATTCACAATGAAATATTTGGAATTTACCATAAATTCATTTTCATTTTTTGGAATTCACTATTAGTTCTTTGGAATTATTTTGAATTCATTATGAATTCTTTGGAATTTATCATAAATTCTTTGAAATTCAATGTGATATCTGAAGAATTCCAATAAATTTAAGGTGAATGCCGAACAATCCCAAACAATTCATAATTAAATTCCAATAAATTCATGATGAATTTCATTGAATTTCAAAGAATTCAAGGTGATTTTCGAAGAATTTAAAAGAATTCATAATTAGATTCCAAAGAATTCCAATTAATTCATGGTGAATTCCAAAGTATTCAAGACTCTGTATGAAGCTCCTCTGCCTGGACTTGTTGCTTTTTAAACAGTGCGCATAAGTGCAATATTCATTTTATATAATTAATTTACGAAGTATTTCATCTAAAATACAAGTAAGTATTTCAGACAAAATACACAATTCTCAAATATATTTTAAGTAAAATACAAAAATACATGAATCTAGTTTGTATTTTATTTTAAATGCATTGGTTAAATTGTATTTTCCCGCAATGTATTTTAACTACAAACTTTATTGCATGTATTTTGTATTTTAATTATTCGAAATACATTTTTCTTGAAATACTGCCCAGCTCTGATTCTTCAAGGTGAAAAAATTTGTTTTTGGACTGAATAATTTTATGTGAAATTTAGATTAGTGATTGCGTTTTTATGATAAATGTCTTGGAAATATTATTGATCATACGTGTAAAAATAGAATTATGTACTTACATTCATAATGAAGAAAGAACTATTGGTTTAATGCATTTTTATGGTAATGAAATATTATTCATAGGGTAGATCGCATTGTATTTTAATAAAAAAGGTCTTTCTTTAGTTTATAAAATACTTATTTCAAGTTTTCGATTGATTGAACGAGAATATTTCCTATTGTATACTAGATTGACCAAATAGGATGTATAATATTTTATGTTGCCAATATAACATCAAGGGAGCATTTTCTATTATTCCCGAGGGTATAACGTGAATTAATATGTCCTATTGTTTTGCATCATGATGAAATATTTCTGCGCGAAGAAAATATTTCCTTTTACTATAGAAACTTTTGCTAGGAGGGAATCGAATATTTCCTGCTTTAATCCTGAAAAATAGTAAATATTCTCCATTATAAACAGACGTAGAATAATTCCTCGGGATTTTTATGTTTTTCGGTCTTCTGTCGATAGTTCTTAGTTCCTAGAAAATTCCATACAAAATCATCCGACGTTGTGTAGAACTTCTTTTAACAAAAAATATTTTCTTTTTCTATCGTTAAAAGAATGTCAAGATTCCAATTTTAAGCTTGAAACATTTTGTAACAAAATCCTCAATTTTTCATCCTTTGGTCTTTGAACATTTTCAGCTACAAAAAATGTTCCTTAGAATTTATTAAATCAGTATCTTTTCTTTACAGTGAAAAAATTAAAGTCATGGTGAACCAAAATAAAACTGTTTCTCTAATTAAAAACTTTCTCCAAAAGGTCTAAATGGCAACAATGATTCAGACCAGTCAGCTCCTGACTCAACACCTCAAAATGATAATACCGTTAAGAAAAGGTGCCAAACAATACTAAATTCTTCACAGTGAGTAATTCATAATTCGCATCTAGTCACATAGAGCGTCACTAAACAGATTCCAGTTCAAAGCCCCTTGAAGTGTCGACGTCGGTGTACCTTTGATTTTGGATTCTAACTAAGGAAGTGAGGAATAATCCTGGACCCATTCTCGCGCCTCTCGTGAGAAGAAGTATGTGCGTGCAAAGGATGTGGCACGACTCTAATACTGTTAAACTACCTTTGCAGAGGCGTTGGATTTGTCTATGGGATAATCGCGAAGTAGGCAATACCATAGGCTATGCGTCTTTCCCTTGTCGCATTAGAGATGCGCTAACCTCGATTGTGTATGCTGAAGATATACTCACGCTTGCTTTGTGTCTTTATTGTATATTGGGCTTAGAAGAAAATAGAATATCTTCAAGCCCAGAATGATGCTACAACATCAATGACGATGCAATGCGGACTTTACAGTAAAGCATATTTCCGAGAAATGGCCATCGAACTATCTTCAACAGAAGTTACATTCATGACTATAATCTAAACACATATAAGCCTCTGTAATGTTCATGCCATGCAAAAAATTCTACACGCTTCGAGATAAATTCCATTCCTGGATTTAAGTGGAAGTCATTTCGAGCCTTGAATAATGTGAATTGGTTTCTTTTTTCTAACGGAAGACCTTTGATGTAGATTTTATTGTTGTCATAATGGATGAAAAAAAATTGCATAAAGAGGAGAATAGAATAAAATAAATCATGCACAATTTTAATGTGTACTGAAGAACCCGAGAAATGCGGGTTTTGTGTTGAAAAAAATGATGGTTTTAAATTTTCAATATTATTTGGATTTAAAAGGATGGGATTGTTTGGAATTCGTGCGGTTTACCCTTTCTAATCGAGAATGCTATCTCCTGGTTTCTCTACTGATTTACTTCGGTCGTTAATTACAGTTTACTGCTCAATGGATCGAAAGGATTAACAACCTGTCGCAATTAGTAATACTTTAAGCAAGCGTTTTATATTTTTTACATCCTTGGAATTCTTATTAAACATAAAAAAGTCTTTATGAAATTTTGCAATATAATATAATCAAAACAGTATATTTCGATAATAATACAAAAAAATAAAGGATGCTGCGTGAATGATTGCCTACTTTACTGCTGACAGATTACTGTTTCTTGTTTAACCTTGACGAGAGTGATGAAGGAAATATAACCACAAATGTCTCCATTTGAGGATTGGATTACGTTTTGAAGAAAGAGGAAAGAAGCTGCATTTTGCAAAATAAGAAATTAATAGCTTTTATCTTTTCATAAGTGAGAAGTATTTTACAAAGAGAAACATTTTAGTGTTTCTCTTTATATATATACAATATAATGTTAGGCCTAATGAAAATGGGAATTTATCATGATGTGTAAATGGTCATTTCACGCAATCAAGTATATGGTAACCAGCGTTGAAAGCTGCTAGGATGTCTAGTAACTTCTAATTTCTTGTATCTCTTCGTGACAGCAACATACAGTACGGCAATTTCAATTTAGAAAGTATCTCCTAAATAAAATGAAAACAATAGTCTCATCGCAATGTCGCATCCGCCTGTACTATAAAATCATACTGTTTTTTATATCATCTTGGTAGAATTTCCAGATTTTCAAAGACTTTTAATTGAGAATTTGCATCATTTTTAAGCAGATTTTTATTCGTGAATATTTTTCCAATTCGGTTGATACTATAAATTTTTAAACTTATTACTCATTACTAGATAGTAGTTTGAATTTAAAGATATTAAAAACAATTTTTGAATAAAAGAAACTGAATAAAAAGTTAAAAGAAAACTGTTGCAGTTTTGGGAAATTTTAATAGAACGCAAGTAGTTTTTTGATTTTGGATTATACCTCAATTTTTACCATTACAAAGATTTCAGAAATTAATAGTAATTACCATAATCTCCTGCAAGAAAGCACATATATCATCAACATATTTTATCATCATAACATTGCAAGGCTCTTTCTCTAAAACCCTCATAAAATAAAAACCCTAACATTCCCTAATTTACTTTATCAAGGAAGATACTTTCTGTTCTCTAAACCTGAAATATTAAATTTTAATTAATTTAGTCATCATTTTTACTAATTTTTAATCAATAACTCCTAATAGAGTTTTTTCATGCCTCTTTATTTTTTAATTAAACGTCTATGATCTGTACGTACTCTAAAATATTTTTTTGGTAATTTTTAATACTTATTATTTAATTACGACTAATTGAATATACTTATTTAGAATGCTATATTTCAGAAAAATCTACTGATGCTAAGTAATATTTAAAACAATTATGAAAATATTAAATAATAAGCACTAAAATAAAAAATATACATATAATCTTTAAAGAGATTGATCCTAATAAAGTTAACATCGATAATATTTTTGTTTTGTTTCTGATATTTAAAATTATACTACACTAAAATGAAACTAGGTTAACTTAGACATTTTTTTTAGTGTAAAATACTAATTTTAAACTGTAAATATTACTCATACTCATATCTATCCTTTTTATAGGATGCTTTTCTATTCTGTTATATGAAAATTATTTATTATTTACGTATGCAAATTCTTTATTCTCATTGCGAACACTACCAGTTCATTTAATAGAAACATCCAATACTGGAGTTCTTAGGCAGTGTCTAGTATTACGAAAATTTCAAAGAACGTATCAAACAAAAGAATAAATTTCATATGTCGATCTTTTTTAATTTTTTGATAATTATATTTTTATATTTGATATATTTATTCTTTTGTTTGTTACGTAATTTATGTATGACCCCTAAAGTTAATTAGCAATCATTTCACTGTGAATTAGTCATTATTGACTAAAAATTAAGCTGGGAAAAATGGATATTAAGAATTATAATCTGGATATTTAACTATCACAGTAAAACGGCGATCCTCAATTTAACACTGAGTTTTCCTCAAAATGAGTTGCAACAAAAATCAGACTCAAAAACAACTGAATCACAATGAAATTTTCAATTGTTTTAAATTATTCAAAATGAGATGCTACAAAATTCACCCCAATGGTTTTCTGAGATGGAACGATGTCAATTTTATACAGTTTTCTGGTCTTAATTATCTTAAAAATATTATAACGAATAAAAAAATGAAAATTAAAATGATAAAAATGTTTTCACACGAAACTGTTTAAACAATTATTCTTACGATATTTATTATTATTTAACCAACAAAAGTTAAAAAATGATGAAACTGGTATGAATTTTCCGCTCCAGCCCGAAAGCCACTATAATGGCGAGAGGGGGCGGGGGGTCAGCATCTTCACCATTCAACCCAATGACATTGATGAAAAAGTTTTAGCACTACAAAAAAAAGTCGGTCAAAAATTTTCCGGGATTTTCCGGGACTCCGGAAATCATACTCGGAAATCTCTGGAAATCTCAGTCTATCTCTCTTGTTTTTCAATTGTTTTTCTATTTCTGACTCCCTTCCACTCATTGGCAATCGATGGTAATCAGAGGGATTCACGGCAGTCGATTGCCCAGTGAATAGCCCCTGGCCGAGATTCTAAAGGTTAAGGTTTATTATCTGGTTACTAGAATTAATATGCTGGCTAATATCTAGATATTAAACCTTAATATCTAGATGTTAAGCCTTAATATATATATATATATATATCATTCTCCCATAGTTAAATATCCATCAATTTTTCTCAGAGTAGTAAAAATGTACACTAAATCATTTGGTGAACGAATCCGCACTATTTCTTTAATCAAAATGGACTATTTTAGATTTAGAGAGTACACTTCATTCAAAAAGTTAAATGTTAAAACAAGGAGCTAAACTCTTATCCACACCCCCGAGGTAAACTAGCGGTTAGTACCGCAGATCCACTCGTTCTAAGTCAGCTAGACTAGTTACTCTTACCACGCTCCATCCTCGAGGTCACGAGAGATCAGGAGGCCAGCAGTGAAGCACCAATGGGACGCCATAAGTCCTTCTCCCTTGCCCACTGTTTTGCCCCAACCTCCAGTCCGAATTTTCATTGGGCTACCATTTCCCCACACAGACACACACCTCTCCTAGTGTGATATCAACTTTCAAATGGTTGAGCACCAAGCAATGCCCCTAACCCTGTTGGGCTCGGCATGTCGTTTTTTTCCTTGACTCAGGAATAAAGGATTAACGAATAGATTTGCAGCGATGCTTGGATCTCGACTTGAGTGGGTCTCTGTGTCAGGAAGGTCACATGCCCGCGCCATCGGATTCACATCCCATCCCATCCCCGTCTCAGCGCGATCCCGTACCACGAGCCAACAGCTGCTTACCACCACGATGAAATTAAGCGAGTACGTGAAACATAGATACATGAATATGGTGCATACAATGGATGGTGAGAGTACGTGTATAGACACATCCTTACATACGTGGGAGCCTGCTCATCCCCTTACCTTACCACATTCTATCTGGACTGGTATATATCAGCCTGGAAGCTTCATCCTGGCGCCAGTCTCTTCCAGTTGGGAATACTCAAATCGGTGGTGCGCGTCCCGAAAAGTGTCACTCCGTAACGCTTGAAGGAGGGTGGCCAGCCCTTTTTTCATCACACCGAATCCTAATCAGACATTAGATTTCTAATCAGAAGTTTGACTTTTTTAATCAGCGTAATGGATAGCCCAAAGTGCCTTTTCATCCTGCTGGTTTTGAGTGCAGCGACAACCTTTTCAACATCATCAACAATCGGTGATGATAACGTGCTGGACAAGGGCTACCGAGCCTTGTACCGTGTCTATGAAGAGTGCCAACTTCGAAACGTTGGTGTATCGCCTTGTTTGAAGAAAAAGGCGATAGCATTTTTTGAGAGACTTGGAAGAGTTGAATCTCTGCCAATCGCTGATAATTTGGAGTTGGTGAGAGCACCGGATGCACCTGAACCGACAGAAGCGCCGAATGTGGATTTGGAAAGTTTGGGAAGAACCTCTGGAGCATCGAAGGATGATGTTCTGAATGATATTCTCTTTGAGAGGGTTGCTAATTTGATGAATGGATTCAATGTTCAGATCAAATTACCAAAAACTTCGTCGAGTGAGTTGAAGAGGAGTATTGAAGAAGGAAGAGGGAAGATGAAGAAGATGATGGGGATGATGATGATGGGCATGGCGATGAAGATGGCAGCGATGGTACCAATTGCGATGGGTGTGCTTTTCTTGTTGGCTGGAAAGGCACTTATCATCAGTAAGATTGCTTTGGTTCTGTCGATGATCATTGGATTGAAGAAACTTCTTGCTCAGAAAAATAGTGGTGGTGATCATGGTGGCTGGCAGCAAGGAGGTGGTGGTGGAGGTGGCGGATGGGACCGAAGTCTGAAGGGAATCTTCAACCCCCTGGACATGGAGCTTTCGGATTCCGATCGTCAGTATGCTCAGAATCTGGCGTACAGTGGGGCAAGGCAAATGCCTCAGGCGAAGAAATAGTCAACTTTGTACAATTTTCTCAAAACTAAGCAAATCAACGATTCGAATTCTGAGTTAGCTCTGTAGACATTGGTGATGGACTCGCCACACAAAGTGCTGGACAATTTCACGAAAATTAGCTTCTTCCGGGGGAAAAAAATGTTGCGTTGATTGGTGTATTGATAAAAAAAAATGTAATAATTATAATCGTGCAGAATTATTGAAGGTTTTCGAGAGATGATGAAGAAAATTAAATTGCCATTAAAAGTTTTGTGTAAAGTTGAAGTAATTGGAAATATTTGTGAAGATAATTGCAAGAGTTTTAGTTAAAGCAACAGAATTTTCTTCGTGACTGTATTATCTCTTCTACGATCGTGATTGTAGGAAATAACTCGATCAACTACGAGAATTCTCAGTGCAATCACAATTCTTTACTTTCACATACTTTACTCCTTTTATACTTGAGTCATTTCTAAACTTTATATATAAACTTTAAACTTTATCCACTTTATCTAACTTTATACTCCATGTTCTACGATCCTTAAAATATTATGAAAAGAGTCTAAAATGTACAATATTTTCTCACTTTGACGCATCACCGACGACTCAAATATTTATTTATTTATTTATTTATTAGAAACGCTTGTAACTAGAACTAGAGGAGATTTTGGTGGTACACTGAAGTAGAAAATATTGATCTCTATGAAGAAAATAAATATTCTAAAATTATTTATCAGTTCTTGACACTTTCACTAGAATACTATAGAATACACTGTGCTTGTAGTAAATCTACTGACTATATCTTTTCATTCGGGATAAATTCGGTTGTCTACTTACTTGCTATCTCGGAGTAACATTCGTTAATAATAACACTAACCCACGAATCGGTAGCAGAGCTATAGCGATTAGCGATAATACCGGTAGCAATTGTAAAATAGGAACAAAAGATAATGACAGGCGCATCGAGTGTCTTTTTCCCTCGAGTTAATATGAAAGATTCGAGGGAGAAAGAGAATCGATTGCGTGCAAGAGACCTGATGTACCCACGGGTTTAATAACACTAATCGGTTAACGGAATCGAGAAGACATTGTATATTGCTCCCGTCGAAATGCGGAATTTCAGAATCATGTAACTCATCATTCATTGGTGTCAAAAAATTATGTGAAAACAAGAATTCAAAGTTGGATTTAATCCTCTCTTTAGCATCGAAAATTCTGATTATTAATTAGTAATTATTAAATTCTCTATTCACTTTTGCGGAAAATTAATTTACATTTTGAAAGTTTGATTTTTCATAGCTAAATAGAGGATACAATTCATAAAAGAGAATTGCAATTTTCTGTCTAAGTTTTGATAATAATTAAGAGTATAGGCCCCAACTGCCTGTCAGCGTATACGCGTACTCGATATGAATCGAGCAATAACATATTTATTTATTCTTATTTGTAAGTCGATGTAAGACGATGCAAAACTGTTGCAAAATAAAGTCATTTGTTTTTATCTCATTTTTGTCAAGTTAAACCTTTCAGTTCCTTCTCCAGAGTTTATGTAAAAAGCTTTAGTTTTTGTAAAAAGGCTAAGATATTTTGGGAATCATTTTGCTCTTAGTCCCAAAACTGCTGCGAAAAGGGCGAAGAAAAATCCAGCGAGTGCAGTCGTTGATGTGAGGAGAATCATGGCTCCAATCATCATTGGAATCAGGGCCATCAGCTTCATCTTGTAGGCCATTAGCAAAGCCATCGTCCTTCTATCCGACTTGTGCCGTCTTCTTGGCTCAACTGTAAATTAAAATAATATATCAGAAGTTTATTTATTTTTAAAAAATGTTTAGTTAAAGTTTAATTATTAAATACTTCAATACTATATTATAAGAAAAAGTTTTAAAAATTGATAAAAATAGAATGTTAGAATTTTTTATTACGAAATAACTTCGAACTTAAGAAGTTCTACCACTTTTTTATGTTCTCATCACCATCAATGAAAAGGTACTATTGATTTTTAAAAAGAATCAGAAAATGTTAGGAACAGTTCGTTCAAAAAATTTGTAAACCCTTAGTAAAGTTTACGCTCAAATTTCTCTGCAATAAAAAGAGATAAATTACTGTCCCAAAAAGATTTGAAAACAGATTTTAACTTTGAGTATAAATTTTACCAAAAAGTGCCCATATTTTTGGGGGTGAGCATTAGGGTATCGCTTAAAACTTGAAATTCGTATTTTCCAAAATGATACCCGTTCAATTTTTTCACCATAGTGAGATAAACTACCTGCAATTTTTTAAATATTTTGAAAAAGTTTCAGTGGTGCTGGGAAATTTTTAAAAATTTCTTAACTTTGGAAGTTTTTAAAGTTTGTTCTATGGATGCAAAAACCGTAGGAAATTTCTTTTACATACAGTTTGAGGTAGCAAGTAAGGCTATAAGATTCATAACGGAAAAAAGAAATTTTTGTTCCAAATTATAATTTTTAAATAAGTTGAAAAAGTTTTACACGATACTTCTTTAGCTTGAAATAAAGTAATGCGGCATCATTTTGTTTTACCTGAAAAAAAATTTCTACTTATTTATCATAACAGTTTGGAAATCACTAAAAATGACAAAAGTCACTAAAATAAAAATAGGGTAAACGTACCGGTGGTCGGACAACGATTCTATGTTCGGACACCACTTTTGGAAGTTCATACATAAATAAGTATTACATTTTACGAATTGTCAAAAAAAAAGTTAAAAAATAAATGTTAATCTCTTTCACATGACAGAACTTTTTTAAAATTATAAAAATTTTATTCAGAGAAAATAAATATTCATCCGACTACTGATACGTGTTCGGAGATCAAAGACCCTATAAAAATTCTTCTTTTAGCGAAATCAAAATGATCAAGCAATACTTTGTTTCAAACTAAAGAAGTATCATGTGAAACTTTCTTAACGTATTTAAAATTGATCTTAATTTAACTGAATTTAAAAAAGAAATTTTTTTTCGTTAAAAAAAATTTTAATTTTGAACAAAATTTTTTTTTCCATTTTGAATTTTGTAGTCTTACTTGCTACCTAAAACTGCATATAAAAAAATTCCCTATGATTTTTGCACCCGTCGAACAAATTTGAAAAATTTTCAAATTAAAAAAAATTGAAAAACTTCTTGGCACTATTAAAACTTTTTAAAAAAAATTTGAAATAAATCCAGGGAGTTTCTATCACTAAAAGAAAAAAACTGGACACATACCGTTTTGGAAAATACGACTTTCAATTTTTAGGAGCCATCCTAGTGAGCATTAGTATGAAAAAAGTTTTAATTAAAATTAATTCAATTCGGAATATTGTCAATAAAAGTATATAGAATTGTAGGTCAGTGGACTGTAAAAAATAACTCATTATAGACGTGATATTTTTCTAGTGTTGGATTCTAATTCGATTTGAATATCTCAAGATAAGTAGTTCATATAATCTGAGCAAAGTATCTCCTCCAAACATTGGAGCATGAATAATATAAATAATTAAATTTCTGAAAACTTAAATATTTTAAAAATATTGTCCTCAAGATTCTTCTCAATTTAAGTGCATCAATTGTTGGTCGACAAGCGCCTGTAATTCGAATCGGATACACGATTCCATTTAAAGTTCAATCAAGATCAAGGTATGGGAAGAGTAGGAAAAGGGGCTGCCTCCGGATAATTGTGGGAGTACGTGACTTCTATAGTCCGTATTTCAATCCGATAATACACGATTAGGCTGGACTGAATTGTGCTGCTCGATCAAAGTAAACGTTGCGATTAAGACATAACGATAGAGCACGAGAAATATACCTTCTTTATGCTCGCAATACTGTACCCTATAACCCAATTTAAATTCCAATTCGTTTAAGAAAGAAGATATAAATTAATAATAATTTATCTCTTCTTTTTATCACAAAACTTTCAAGTTGTAAAGTAATAAATCCATATTTTTAGTACATAAAACAAAGTTTATAAATATTAATGTGATAATTATTTTTGATGTATTATATTATTATATAATATTTTTATTATATAAAACTTTTTAATTTTATTAAAGAAGCATTTTAAAACTAAGAAAAATTTCTTGTTATTAAAGAAACTACCTGCTTGTCTCATATAAGTATGCACATTCCGAATAGCGGATTTAGCATCCTCGATAGCATCGTTGGCCTCGTCAAGAAAACCTCTCTTTTGGAATTTTGCAATTTGCCTTCGATCTCGACTTCTATCTATGGAATTAGCATCTCTAGGAGTCACGAAATTCAGAGGGGGTGTACCAGGTCCATCAGCTTCACTATCATCGTCGTAAGCTAGAAAACGAGGTCGAGCCTGAAGGGCCTTCACCACGCAAATCACAGCCAGCAGCATCACGACTAGATTCACTCTCAGCCTCATCTTACACGATCGTCGCCCGGGTCACAAGGTTCTCCAGCCTCTTTCAATTCTTTACATGGTAACGAAAGCACCCGAAGGACTTCTCGTCACGAAGTCGCTTTTATCTTCATTGAACTTTATCCTCCAGTTTCCTTTCTTCTCCAATCTTCAATTTTCTCGCTTTTATCTCTTTTCCTCGTCGTTAGAAAAAATCGCCAGTGGCCAGCTGCAATGACCGTCACGCAAGCACGAGCATCCCTTTGCACTTGAATGAATCCTTCGAAGGAACTTGAAGCAGAGCAGATCGATTTACTCTAAAACTCGTCACCTGTGAAAATTCACAACCCGAAAGGTGAAGGGGTTCTAATCCATTAAATGATTAGATAAAGTATTGTGATGATTAGTAGACTATTATCAAAGTAGTAAAGAATGATCGAGGAAACGTACAGTACCACGAACGATCGTGAACTAACCGATCTGGTCTCGATTCCGTGGACAAGCTGCGGGGGGTACGCGGGTACCCTAGAGGGTGCACGCTTGAGTTGCCGGGAAAATCGTCAGTCCGTGAAAAATTAGCCCTGGTATTATTATGCGTGCTGTAAGTACTATGATCGGCGGAAGAACGATCGTAGCCTGGTGGGTCGGCAATACGTCCTAAACGTATATAGTCGAAGAACTAGGAGGGATAATATGTTGGGTAATGATGGCTGTTTCCTCCTGTGCGACTTGTTCGTTTTTTCGGGGACACGCTTCGCAGATATTAGGGCCATACGACTCTGACACTTCGGTGACCTAATTATAAATATGCAGGTTGATATGAGGAAAGTGATTGATGGAAATGTCGTTCTGTGGTTCGGTTATATCTCAACCTCAATCCACTGCAAGCTTCAAATCATAGTGTTTCCAGATCTCACGTCAAGGCTAATGATACACGACCGCAGAAGCATTGCAATCTTCTGATTGTCTTGAGAAAGGGAACTTGGGAGTTTAGATATATTTTAACTTAGAAAACGTTTTCCTTTTCGGAATCATCTGCAGAAGATCATCTGTATTTTATTTTTTTCATTGATTATCAATTTTCATTTTGGTCGATTTAAAAACATTCACTCTGTTCCATTTTTATTGATTGTTTATGGGTTTCCGTTAGTATGCATCTGAAACATGACGAAAATAGTAGAGAACAAGATCAAGAAACGTATTTAGAATTTATTTATGGTATTTTTTAACCTTTTTAACCAACGTGATATTTCACAATTTACAAATTTATTGTAAATAAAAATATCGTAATTACATTGAATGATAAATAATATGAATTTTCGGAAAAGAATCTTTTTGACGAAATAGTAGAGAACAAGATCAAGAAATGTATTTAGAATTTATTTATGGTCTTTTTTAACCTTTTCAACCAACGTGATATTTCACAATTTACAAATTTATTGTAAATAAAAAATATCGTAATTACATTGAATGATAAATAATATGAATTTTCGGAAAAATAGTACATTTCGATACGTGTGTGAGAGGTGATTATTTAGCGCACGAGACTTTTTTCGCACGAGCGAAGCGAGTGAGAAAAATCAAGTGCGCTAAAAATCACCTTTCACACAAGTATCGAACAGTATTTTATACCATGAGAGCCAAAAAATCATGTCAAAGTTGAGATTTTGAGGTTAGAGTGGTATAAAATCTTTTTTTATTTTCTTCAAGGGGCTATACTCAAATCACGTATCAAACAAAAGAATAAATTTCATATCTCGATCTCTCGAAATGTTTCGATACTTATATTTTTATCTCCGTCATATTTATTCTTTTTTTCTGTTACTTAATTTATGCATGGCCCGAAACCTATTTGAAAATTATTATTCTTTTAAAACAAAACGACTAACTTCATTCAAGATATCATAAAATGGTCGTAGGACACGATGACAATAAATTTACTCAGGGGAAAAAAAACGATTGAATGCGAACTTCTTTGAAATGTGTATTTGAAATTGGCAAATTCACAAGGTAAATTTTAAATTAGTTTGCGACTATTTCAATTGGTCAGATGGGAATCACGTTTTGAATCTGACAATCCAGATCAGCAGCATATTCGCAAGTTAGATTGTCATATTTCACACAAAATTTTTAATTTGTGATCTGTTGAAACCTTGTAAACTATTTACATGCAAAAGTTTCAGATTTTGTTTGCTTGTTCAGTTCTAGAGGATATCAAGAATTTACGCTTACGGTCTTTAATGTAGAGAAAAAATAAATAAAAACCAAGAATGTTAATTTTTGGGAATTTTCGGCAATCGGCGTTTTACAAGTCATTTCAAATACGCATTTCATAAGACCTTAAGTACGATTCAAACGCCCTCAATCGGTTTCTGATTCTTGGGTATGAAAAGGAATTCTTTTTTAAAGGTTACTTCCTGAATATAAATTTGTTTAATTGCTGATTTTATTTACATTTTGGACAGATTTTCACATAAGTATATTGTAAAATGTACGTCAAAATTCACTTGTTTTATGGTTTCAGTATGGAAAATTACTATTTTCATTAAAAGATCCGACGAAATGTATCTCTGGACACGATGACCAAAACTGAAATTCAAATCTGGGAACACATGAAAAGCTATTCGTTTCTAGAAATTGAAATAAATCAAACGATTATTAACTTCTTTTTTTAACTTTCAGAGTAATAGAGAAAAGGTGTATCCCAGCAAAGCATCCAATTTTACTTAAAAAGACTGCAAAAAAGCTTCCGAATACTTATAAATATAATCAGGGACAAGGGACATAATAGCATTTTCAAATATTTGAAAGATTTTACCTGTATTTTAGAAACATATGGATAAATGTAAGCATAGGACATTTTAGAGTGGCTCGCGTGCTAAAAAATTCCTATATTTAAAATAAGATATTTTTAAGAATAAGAGCGTAATTTTCTCGAGACACATTTTCGTTGATTTTTTTATTTTCTTTAGAGGTGTGCAGTTTGTCAGTTCGAATTTTCAATGCAATTTGGTACCTTTTCGGCCAAATATTAAAATATTGGATTTTTCGAAATTGAGTTTAATTCAAGAACAAATTGAAACTTCTTTGCTCTCTTCAAATGCAAGATTTCTCGAAATCAAAATTATTCAGTTAGTTTTGAAATTAAATCCATCTAAAATGCAATTCAGATTTGAAAAATTCGAATCGTCAATTCGAATTTTTCAAATTCGATTTGCAGTTCAGATGGATTTAATTTCAAAATCAAATGATTAATTTCGATTTCAAGAAATCTTTCATTCGAAGACAGCTTAGAAGCTTTAATTTCTTCTTGAATTACACTCAATTCCGAAAAATTCAATGTTCTAAACTTGGACGAAAAGGTACAAATTTGCATTTAAAATTCGAATTGACGAATTGCACACCTCTAATTTTCACCCTTATATAGTTAGATTTTTCTTAACACTCGAGTAGGATCTGAATTCGAAACGATACGGTGACCTTGAGATACAATATAAATTGGAATGTTAAATAAAATATGTTTGCGTCCACATTGAAACGCACCACTTTGTCAATATGGAGTTACGCATAGGACCAGATTCCCAGATGAATTCTAAACATTTAAAAAAAAATCGAACCCTCTAGCTTCAAAAATGAGGATGTGAGAAACTTTCAAAGTTCGAAGTCTGCGAAACAGCATTTCGAGAAAATCGCAGTTGAAATTTTAATTGAAAAAAATTAAATTCCAGTTGAAAGTTAACGAGATTTTGTTTCAAAAAGTCCAGTTACCACGTAGAGATTAATATAAGGCAGTAGTTATATATTATAACTTTTAAAATAATGATCAAATATCTGTTTCTGCTATAATCGACAAAGTGGTCTGTTCTGAAACATCACTTATTTTGTGGAGTTCTAGTCTGAAGTTATAGAGTGAAGTTCGGAATCGTATTTTTAATGAAATTACGAACAAATAAGACCAAAAGTAAACCTTAGAGGTAAAATAATACAAAATTGATCGTACATAATTCTGAACAAAAATTTCAATCAAACCTGCAACTTTCATAAAGTACATTTTTCCAATTTTTCGATCATTTTACACTTCTTTGGACAAGTTTCTAAAAATAGTCCACGTCTTAAAAATTTCATAAATTTTATTGTGAAAAACTGTGAAAAATTGGTAGTTAGGTGAAAAAACTGACCCAACTTAACTTTCGTAATGTATAAATTTTGTTCAATTTCTTTTGCTTCCCTTTGCTTTTTAGACATATTCCTAGTGCCAGTTGATTAAGCAGAGGTTAAAGTATCATCCTACAATGAAAACCAAAAATCGTCAATTTCTACCCTCAGTTTCAAAAACGGAAACTGGAATCGACAAAGTGGGCTGTTTCAATATGGACGTACACATATATTTTCCAGGGAATCAAACCTAACCTTTCAGTCTTTTTCACAAAAACTGGATTTCAAAGGTCTTAAAGGAAGGATTAATATTCTGCAAAGAGATTTGCGAAATCCAAAAGACACCAGAGTTAATATGAAGTACAAATTTCATTACTAAGCCTCAATGTTTAATTGTTACTCCGAAAAGAACAAATAAGACCAAAACCCGAATCATTCAGGTCTTGTTTCGTCCTTTTTAGAAAAAAAAATTAAAGATTTAGGTTTATTAACGACATTTTAATTTCATATTAACTTTCGTATCTTCTGGATATCGCAAATCTCCTTGCAGAACATTAAATCTTCATTAAGACCTATAAAATCCAATGTTTGTAAAAAAGCCGAAAGGTAAGGTTTGGATTCCTTGATATTTTCATGCTACACTTAAATCGAAAACCTAAACCGAATCCATTTGAAATCATGCAGACCGGCGGATGACATGTTCAGAATTGGCTCGCAAAT
The DNA here is from genome assembly GCA_037177015.1 of Euceroptres primus. Lineage (NCBI taxonomy): Eukaryota > Metazoa > Arthropoda > Insecta > Hymenoptera > Figitidae > Euceroptres > Euceroptres primus. Next base: position 24,276 of record JBAGKK010171525.1, on the reverse strand, counting down.
GAAATATGTTTTTGTACGTAAAAAATAAAGTGACACGTATTTTTTTAAATCGACATAGTGACATTTTTAAATTTTTTACAAATATTTTTAAGTTTTATGAGTAAAATGAATTCTTTGCCAATTTTAAATTTTTACTTTAGAAACCTGGCCATTTTTGCAATTTTTGAGATTTTAAGGTTTTCCTGCTCCAGTTTATCACTTTTTTTGTACTCTTTCGAAATCTATGTGAAAAAGTAAAAAAAAGTGATAAAGGTATTTAAAGTTTTTGAAAAAAAGAAAAAAATGTTTCTCAAAAAACCACTTATTTACTAAAATTTTCAGGCATGATATGTAACAATATAGTCTACTTACCTTTAATTTTAAAACCATAGTTTATTTGTACTTCGAGAGAAAAAATTATGTTTCTTATTTTTTTCGGTACGAAACTAAACTGTTTTCGACTTTTTTTCTCCCGAAATACAAATAAACCTTAGTTTTAAAATTAAAAGAAAGAGGCCTATATTGTTACTGGTAATGCCTAAAAACTTTAGGAAAGAAAGAGTGGCTTTTACAAGAAAATTCTTTTTTCATTTTTACAAAAAAATGAAAATGGCTTTACTATTTTTTCTTAGTTTTTCACATAGATTTCGAAAGAGTGCAAAACTGGAACGAAAAAAACCTTAAAATCTAAAAAATGGCAAGGTTTTGAAACTTTATGGGATGACTTTTGATTTAAACTATTTTTTTTGAATAATGATAATTACAATTCAAGGTTAGCAATTGGTTTTCATCGCCATTAAAATATCTTTACAAAAAACATTATAAATAAAATATATAAAAAGTAAAAAAATTGAAAAATTTGATTCATAAGTATTTTTAACCAAGGATTTTTAATATATAAATTGTGTGGATGGAAGAAATAAATTTTGAATAAAATAAGACAGAAATGTAAGATGATCATGATCTGTACTTACAGTGTAACAGCATACAATAATGCTCAATCAATTTCTATATGAATACTGCAGACATTTTTCATATAAAACGCCTGTCAATCTCTTTTTATGGTTATCCTATATCATTTACATAACACCATGAATTTATAACAGTACTTACATACCTTAATCGGAAAGAAGCGAAAGAATCATCCAGCATCTACTTTACAACTCAAAGTTGATAGTTTCTAAATGTCTAATATATCTATAATCAACCTGTGGTACTGAAAACTTTGTAATGCAAAACAGTATACATAAAAACATGTTTTTTATCACCATGTTAACCAAGTTTTGAAAATTTAATTGAAAATGCGCCTGATTATACTATAGAATCATTAAAAGTTCATTTAATCCAAGACTAATTTCACAATGTAACTTTTTATGAACAAATTTACTTTTTTTGGCATTCCGGAGGTTTCACCATCACTCCCAAATTATACAAAAATCTAAAAATATTAGTATTTCTGTATTTGAAGAGCTCTCTGCCTAAAAAGGTGAATTTGAAGCTCGAGCACGTTTCCAAACTTGGAAAGTGGACAAAAACTGATAAAAGTTATGTATTTTATTACCTAATTGAACCTCTAAAATTGAACCGGTCCCAAGATAAAGAATATTCAATTACTAATTTTTTCAAAATCTATGATCATGGGGAAGAAAATAATTTGATTACACTCGTTTGTAATTGAATACGATTAGACGATTCTGTCGTCTGTATAGTCAGTAATCCGGTTAGAGCCACAATTTTATTATCAAAAGACACGCGTATACAATGAGTGAACGCGAAATGAGAGGATGTCACTGTTTCCTCTGTGAATTTGGATTCCATGTAATTATTATCAAAGGGGCATGAAGAGTATTCGCAAAAAGGAATTACTAGCTCAGAAATGGTCGTCTCGTTACGCCTGTTAAGTCTCATCATTACGGTTTTCTTTGCGGTTACCGTTTTCTTTGTTTCGGCGCCAACCAGTCAACCACTTTATAATTTTAAAAATAAAAATTTTTTAATACTCTATTCATTGTCATTTGTTACTCTAATTTCATTACAATGAAGACTATCGGCTTTTTCTTAACCCACTTTGAGACAACTTTTCAAATAAATGCAAAACTGTAATTTAATCAATGTTAAACAGAAATGAAGCATCAAAAATACATTTATATTTTCTTGTGTTGGAAATATTAAAAACACATTTATATTTTCTTGTGTTAGAAATATTGAAAACGCATTTATATTTTCTTGATTTTGAAATATTAAAAAGCTAAATTGCACTTTTTCAAACCATTATCTTTTTATCGAGACTTCTTTTAATTAAACGCTTATGCCTTGAATCTATTAACTGGAGAACGAAACTATAATTATCTTTCACTTAAGTCACTTGTTATGTCTAAATTGTTCCATTAACCTAACACCATTGTGTCGTAAATTATGCAAGTATTGCAAAGTAAAAGTGAAGACAGAAAATTGCATTAACGTTAGCATCGTATATTTCCACCGTTCTAAAGGGGAAAAATTAACTTCTTTGTCTAGTTGTAACTAGGTAAGAGCTAGTGTACTCATTTTTTTAATGCATTCCACGAAAAGGTATGTCAGTTGTTTTAATTACTCTCCAGAAAGAGGGCTTGAAGCTATTGAATAAAATGTAAAAATGTAAATAAAGATTCTTCAATGAATAGTCTTCTCTCTGGAGATTTAAAAAAACTCTAAAGAAGCATTCTAATCTTTTTTTCTTCAACAATAGAAGATAGGGGCATTGAACACGAGTTCTGGGAAAATTTGGTTGAAAATTTAAGCAATTAAAAGGTGTAAAATTAGGCGTGAAGAGATTCATTGAGCATGATTCGTTAGCTTTACTTTCTCATAAAAACTGGAGATTTTTTGTTTCTCTTGGCGAAGATTTTTTTTTAAGAATGGGAACCTCTACAAACAAGACTAGTGACCGAAACAGTGGTTACGACATCGTTTTACAATCCTAGTATAATCAACCGGAAATAAAGGAAGAGATCAAGTGTAAAAGTGTGGTTTCGACTCTTAGATTATTTGCAAGTTTCGCTCATTTTACAGATTGATTTACTGCCATTGTAAATTGTCGTACTACAAAGGCTCTGCACAGTTATTTGGAACTGATTTGCGTGTCAAGAATTAGAAGTTTTGTCATTTTTTCCTTTTTAATTCACCATTTTTACGTTTGCATCTCACGAATTTATTTCTTGATTTTGTACTAACTGTTTTGCATTATCTAGTTGTCTAACGGTTCCAAAACTTTTTTTTAATTTCAAGATTGAGTACTTTTTTTGTAGAGCCAGATTTTATACTTTTTACTTTTCAAGTTTGAAATGATCTGATTATAATTGAGATACTAATTATAGTCTGCAAAATTCACATAAAAATTTGAAGATATATCTTAAGGAATTTGAAACCATGTAATGATTTCATGGTTTACAAAATTAGATTTACAGATGTTTGGAAAGATTCAAGGGTTTTTAGTTTTAAAGATTTAATTTAAGGACTTAAGGATTTAATTTTTTTAGACTATAATTTTTTTCGAGGTAAATCATCTGTACAGTTTAAAATATTGTTTTTTACTGAAGAAAATAAAAGATAATTGCAATTGCTTCTGTTATTACACTTATACATTTCTTGGAAGACTTTTTATTTTGTATTTCTTATTATAGTGTTTTTTTCCATCTATGCAATTGGTATATATCTTTCTGGGGAAATAGAAACAACAGAGTTTTTAAAACCTTTTAAAAATTTAAAAATAAAAACTTGCAACTATTAACATTGTAGAAGCTTCCATTTTCAAAATAAAAATATATTTCAATTTATTTTTAAAAAAGTATAATAAAGACCGAATCCATATGAAATTATTCAAGAGTTGAACAGAACATAATTATTGTAGAACTTCTGGAAATCATGATTTTTTGTGACCTCACAGCAAATCTTAAGGTACAATTTTGATCTCCGATTGGATCAATTAAAGCTGCAGCGCTTTAATCCGTCGGTTCATAAAAAAATCCACATTCGATCAATTTTAACTGACAGTTGACATGAACCAACGTGAAATTGTACATTGAAGGATTTTTTTCATCTCACATTAATCTCGAAATAATCGGCAACACTTTTTTAATACCTTATAATTTACTGTGTTCATATTTGTTCATAATTATGTTTCTTTTTAGAGTAAAAGGGATATTTCTAATTTTACGAGAAAAACTGAAGGACGGGTCAAAAATGAATTTAAAAATTCGAGGGTTGGCTTTTTGAGAAAATTGTATTTGAGAATTAAGGAGGAATTGGACAGGCAGTCGGAAAAAAGTTAATCGAAGCGCCTATTTACTCAGATTTTTCATTTCAAACAGTTTTTCATATCAAATTTTGTTTATTCGAAATCAGGAAAATTATATTTCCGATTAAATAAGCCATCAAAAGTTTCACTCGCATAAAAATTACATTTTTTTCATTTGGAATTTGAATTTGGAATTCATTTGGAATTAGATTTCGGTGAAAAAAATAGCTTTTGTCTAAAGATTCTGAATGAACAAAATCTGTATATTTAACCCGATTGAAACTTTTGATGGCTTATTTGATCGGAAATAAAATTTTCCACTTTTCCACTAAAAAAATTTGATAAAAAAATTGTTTAAAATTAAAAACCTGAAGATAGATGTTTTGACTAAGTTTTTTTCCACTTCCTACACAGTAAATCCCAGGTATATATTTATCTGAAGTTAGATAAAAAAGTTACAAAAAATTGACAACTACAATTATACGGCGACGGATAATTTTTATCCGCCTCCCGATAAAAATTATCTGACGTCGAATAATTGTAGTTTTCAATTTTTGCAACGTTTTTATCCAACTTCAGGTAAAAATTATATCTGAGATTTACTGTGTACTTTTTCAAGGTTCTCAATAGATTTTTAAAGAAGGTAAAAAGGTATTATCAGAAGGTAAAAATTACGTCAATTTCGAAAAAAACGATATGGCAGTTTATAGCAAAAATGTGTTAATTTTCATAATAAATTAGTAGTAAATTAGTAATAAATTACGTCAATTAGGAAAAAAGGATATGGCAATTTGTAGAAAAAATGCATTAATTTTCATTTCCACTGGTGAACTTTGGAATGCTTGAAATCTTGCACTTAAATTTTTCACGCTTGAACCTCAATTATTTATCAAATAAATGTAAATATTGTTTTACATGAATTGTAATAAGTCTGAAGACATCTCTAACATCATATTAACCCTCTAAAATCAGCAAATTAACCCTTTAACCACCAGGCCCTTTTCCTGTTGTCTAAAAATTCTAAAAAAATTCGGGAATAATATATTGTCATTTTCTAAATGTTTTAGGTAATAAAAGTTTTTTTTAATTTTTTGAGTTTTCTCGGCTTCTATTGAGTATACGATTACTTATAACCACCTTACGATATGCGGAATACTCCACTTTGATCCAATCCACATATTTATTTTGCAGAATTTTAAGTTTACCATATTACATGGAAATTTGAGAAAACCGAAAAAAGTGATGACCGTCTCCAGATGGTCTTAAATGATTGAGGGTTAAAATAAAAACCTAAACAAAGATTTTCCTTACTTTCGGTTTCTTAATTCAAGAAACTGATCCCAATGCACAGTAAATTAGGAAATATCAAAATGATTCAAAAAACGGATCAATTTGATCTGCAACACTTTCATCCAAATGTAAATGAATATTTTTCCCATGTATGTTCAATTGTTTTTGATTGTGAAAAAAATTGACCTGACTGACTCACAGTCTTTTGTTCTTCGATTTCTCGTTTTGCTGCAGATTAAAATGATACCTTGGGATATTCTGTGGTGTCTGAGACAAATTTTTGTACATGTATATTTTTTCAAAGTTTCTAATTCCTTTACATTTTGGAATGGCTCCTTTACAATTAAAACGACCTCTTTAATATTTTCTAGTTGAATCCACTGTATTAAAATACTTCTTGCCCTATATTCGCTATTTTTTGTTCTTAGCAGTATGCAACGGTCTGAATGTCAGAATGATGTTATGAATTCTAAACAATATTTAAGGCTAATTATTTTTCGACAGAGTGGCTCCCGTAAACAGATCGGAGATGACGACCGGTTGAACAGTACCGGCGAATTTAATCAAGTGTGAAACTAACTCTTGTAATGGTTGTTGCTGCTCTCTCCCACGACGAGGACAACCTGATGGACGAAGTTCATCCTGCAGCTAAAATTCATTACGCGAATCATCTCGCGTGAATTCTGAACTGCTCGACCAATGATTGTACAGTACCACAGGAAAAACTAGAGTGGACAGAGGGATCTTTCGTCACGCGTCAGTACCGTGTTAGATAGGAGGGCCTCTTCTCTCCAATGGTTTTCACGGATGTTCTATATAAACTAATGGATGGCTTCGAAACCAACTCAGTTGACATTAAGTTCGTGAACGCATCGCTGCACAAAGATTTCGAAATCTGTGAAATTTGGGGTTGCGAATAGTGCGAGTCAAAAAAAAATCGGAATTGCAGATTGGATTATAAGGCGAGGTTCCTCCAAATGAGTGAAAAATGATTCTTGTCTGCAGCTTGTGTATGGTGCTTTTATTGCCGATTTTTATTAATGCGGAAGATATTTCTTCTAATTCATCATCTTCTTCTTTATCTTCTTCTTCTTCTTCACTTGGGAATGCTATTAGGCATACTTATTCAACGAAAACTGCCTTGGATTGGGTCAGCGATAGCATCCTCAATGTCATCAATTCTTTGATTCCTAAGGAACAGTCAACTGATGGTGTTGAAGGTAAAAATTATCTCAGGCGATTGGGCGTAGTTGAACACGTGTTTCATTTTCACAGAACCGGTTTTTATTCGCAGTAACCTCATTCGCACATTCTTTTCGGCAGAAATAATTTACACATTCTTCCTTTGATGATCTTGGAAATGTGCTCTTATCATTGGAGACATTCTTGGCTATTTTTATTAGAGTTCTTTAGATAATGACTTATACACTACTTTCTAAAATAGATATTGGTAGAAAATGTATCCTGTTAAGGACTGAAATTTTTCGTGTGGATAAAAATGATTTTCTCACTTCCTACACAGTCTCTTGGATTCTAATATGAAAATATGACAATTTTAGACAAATATTCTTCATTTTTTACAGTTGCATAAACATGTTAAAAAATAATTTCACCTTGAACTCTTCGTTCTAAACTTCTAGATGTGTTTTTGTTTTAAAAAAATTTGTTTGGATTGTAAACGTTGATGATACTGAAAAAAGTGTATAAAACTTGGTACTGTAATATGGCATCCCTAATGCTTAAATGGACATTCTAGAGTAAAATTTAAAAAAAAGTAGGTTCAATATTTTAATTTGCAGTGGACAATATTTAATGACAGTAAAAAATTTAACAATTTTAAAATTAGAATTTTTGTTTTACACAGATTAAGTCTTCAGACAAAATAAATTGATGATGTTAATTCTTTTCTTAAAGAGTTAGGTTTTTATTTTTATTCCTGAATTGTAAAAAAATGTGAAAATTTACAAGATCGCCGTGCTCAAGCAATTTTTGTTTTTCCTAACTGCATTTTAAAGATGTAAAATTATTAATTCAGTTCATAGTTCCAATAATATTAAATGAAAGTCATATTTATGGGAATTTGAACTATTATAAGCAAATTTTCATTCGAACTAAAGACAACAAAAATTTATTGTAAATTCTTGATTTCTTATACAAATACAAATGCGAATTTCAAAATAAAAAATTACTAATCGAAAATAAAACAATTCAGAATTGTATAGATAAATTAGTTTTCTTATCTTCACTTTTATTTTTAATATTTTTTATTCCTCGTTAATTCTTTTCCTTTGAACGAAATATTTGACTTTCAATTTTTAGAATTATATCCGTTTCTGTCAAAATTACAGAAATACCCAGTAATTTTTTTTATATATTAACCTCAGAATTAAATTGCAAACAAAGAAATACACCTTTACGTTTAAATTTCAAAATGTTAAGTCTATCTACATGAATCGTTATAATTTCTATATTTTTTATTCGACTCGGTAGTTTAAGTGAGAGTGCGGAACGAAACTGAAATAAGCAGATTATTTATTCCAGTTTTCATTTCGTATTTATGATACAGATTTCTATTATGCGTTATAAAACCTAATTCAGACAAATCGATACTTATTGCTATTGCCCATGAAATAATCTGCTGAATATCGTAAACAAATAAATTATTTCTCTAACCAACCATTTCTCTTTACCCTGATGGTTCCGCAATTTTTTAATGAATATTAATGAATATTAATGAAGACAATTTTTTAAAGTGATTTATCAGCTGCTATGAACTTGTATCTAAAAAGAAAATTAAAGCATTACGAAACCATTTCTCATCCTTTGAGGTCTCAAATAAAATTCTGAAACTTTGTGTTGTAAAATCCTAGTAAATCATCTTTCAATTACCTTAAAACCTTTTAAATATCCAGGAGGAAAAATTCTATAGAATTTATGTACAATGCATTCTATAGAATCCTCACAATAATTCTACTGAAATTTCTATAGAGACTTCACAAGAAGTCCAATTTCTATAGAATTTCTGTATTGTCGAATTCTTGCAAGGATTCTGTAGAAAATGGACTAGAATTCTTATGAAAACTCTATAGAAATTTGAGTAAAATTCTTGTGAGGATTCTATAGAATGCATTCTAAATAAATTCTATAGAATTTTCCACCTGGATACTCCATATATATTCAAAAAAATAAAATAAAAAAAATACTCAAAAATAATTTAGAAATACATTTACAGGTCGAAAAAAGAAGAAAGTGAAGTTGAACAAATATGTTTTGCCATTGCTGATTGGATTTCTACTCATCAAATCAATTCTACTTCCCATCGCTCTGAAAACACTGGCTGTTCTGAGTGGAAAAGCCATCGTATTAAGTTTGATGAGTCTTATTCTTGCCGCAATTGTGGGCTTAAGATCAGTTGCCCAAAATGGACAATTCAGTCAATATCGCAGTGACAGTGAGGTCGTCCACCTTCCTTTGAGCAAATACAGGCGGAAAGATGTTGGGAATTTAAAAGATAATTTTGAAGACGAAGATCCTTATAAATATTACAGAGAACGTCGCCGAAAGAAGTAAAATTAATGTAAATTATTATGTACGTACACAAAAAGTTTTAAATGTACTTTCCTTTTTCCTTGCCATACCATATGCCTAGAAAATGGATCTTTTCAAAATATATTTTTTTAAATTACGTTACGTACTTTAACAATCTATAAATTAGAATATTTCAAGGACATAATATTGTATTAATCAATTTTCTGAAAATAGCACAAAATACATTTACCTAGAAAACATTTCACTAACACTTTTGTTTGAATGAAGTAAATGAACTCGAACCGGAAGAAAAACAGACGAAAACAAATTTTTATCTACGATTTTCTTGATTTAATGCCGATTTATCAATGAACTTGGATTTAAGTCAAGATCAGAATTTCAATGACGCGGACTTACGTAAGATATGCGTCCGGGATGAGAGAAAGTTCAACTTCTCTCAGATATACTATGAGAAATAAAAATCGTTCACCGCATTCCGGTTTCTCTTTATTAAATACTTCATAACTCTTATTCGCATACTAACAACCTTGACGTCAGAGTCATTATCACTTCCTCATGCGTTAGAAAAAAAAAGTGTCCATTCAGCATCTCTTTCGTAACTATTACTTTAGAAGATTTTAATTACACATGTTATACTATTGTATATATAGTTAAGCGTGACAGAATTAATTAGGAGATGCAATTTATTTATTTTTAGTTAAATCATAAATCTCACCTACCTAATAAATTGTAATTTACGAGTATTTCTTTATTTGGATGTAATAAAAATTATAGAATGTGTTTTCATTGTTCTTTAATATAATGGTTCCTCACTTATGAAATCTTTATCAGTTTAATCAACAAATAAGGGTGATATTTTCTTATTGATAGGTATCAAAGTCTACGAACCCTAAAACTTTTTATCTTAAGTGAATTTTTTCTTACCTTAAGTGAAATTGTTTTATCTTAAGTAAGAAAAACTTTTATATAACACAACGCCGCAAAAAAAAAGTGTCAAGAGCTAGAGACTAGACCATACCTATCCTATGGTTTTCGACTCGCTGATTACGAATCCGAAGGCCGTTTTATCAAATTGGCTCTAGTTTAATATAAGATCAATACCTATACCTATACATTCCATGTATCGCGATATTTAGTGATATTTTTGCGGTAGTTGATCTTAAATGATAGTTATATCAGAATTCACATCACAAAAATTTGTTTTATCGTGCTTCTCGCCTAAGTTCAATTTAAAAAATGATATCATCTGAAAAAGAACCAGAATTTTTCTGAAAATTCCAAGGTTATGTGAAAACTAGAGCCAATTTCATAAAACGGCTTTCGGATTCGTAATCAGCGGGTCCAAAACCATAGGATAGGTATGGTCTAGTCTCTAGCTCACAACACTCTTTTTTGTGGCGTTGTGTAATGTATAACTATAAAATATTTTACTATTCACTTTGCTGTTCTTAGCACATGAGTAGTAAAATCAGGTGTCAGAACAATCTCGGTTACCGTTACTCGAGATTAATAATTCAATGAAAAATTTGCATAAATTAATTAAAAAATTGATTAACCAAATTATAACTTTCTTCCACTTTATTGTATTATTTATTTTTTCGGAAACTACAACTTACCTATTTTGTAAGCGTAATGAAAATATTTTTTTATTATTTTATTAGAAACCGAAAACTGCTCATTTGAAAATACTTGTGAGTTATGAGATGTTTTATTTAATAATCTCAAAACCTGTTATTATCGAAATATTCAGAAGTTGTATGAAAAATCAATAGAAACACATTTTGAAATGTACATAAAGAACTTTTCTCTGATTAACACGCGCCAGTTTTTGACAAGGTGCGTTTATTCTCGTTTTTTCTCTCAGTAAATGGGTGTAAAGATTTCGGGACACTTTCCATTTTCTAAGCCTGGTATATTCAACCAGGACGTACTTACTGAGACATTGCGAGAAATGTTTTCTGATTCGTCACTTCAGAAGATTGCCAACGAAACCGGATGCCACCGATAGGGGTCACGTTCAAAATCGGAAGTTGATTCCAAGACATTAGAGGTCAGTTGATCGTGAACAAAAGAAATGAAAAAAAACAATAGCAGAAACATTTCCTTCATCACCAAAGAGAGTGTACCGTTAAGTGGATGTTAAACCAAAGAGGCGCAAGTCGCTGTTAAATATTTAAACAGATCCGTCAATGGAGCACAAAGGAGCACCACCCGGTTACACACACAATTACGAATAAGGTTTCACTCGGTTAAAGGTGCGCATCATTCCAAATCTGACCTCAATGAGTTATCCTTAGTCTCATAAAAATTTATAAATCACTTCTCAAAATTATTTTTGTAAGTAGATATTTTTTAGGAGATGAATTTAGATATTTCAATTTTTGTTGGTTATTGTTTTTTAAAAAATAATTTGTACACAGATAAAAGAAATTCTTCTGGAAAACCAACTTGTGCAATGAAAAAACTTTACACAAGGTTAGCACAAAGTGCAAACTTCATAAAATCTAATTTTTGGCTCATTAGGGACAGATATATATATATATACATATGGGTTCCAACATGTTTCGAAACCAATTTAGACTTCCTCATCAGGGAAAATTTATAGGAATCTAAGGGTTGATTTTTTTAAAAATTATATTTTTAGAAAATGTTTTCTGAAAGATTAAAATTTATTTTATAACAAATTCTCTCTTCTTGGGATGTCTCTCAAGTTTTTTATGACTAAAAAGGAGTAATAGCAAATATAGATATTGAAAACGATAATTAAGAAGAAAAACTAAATGTGCAAACTCAAAAGAAAATAATAAAGATTTAATTTATCCTTTAATATTTCCAAAGATTTAAAATAATTGTTTTTTTTCCTTGAAAAAATTTGAAAATAGAAATTAAAAAATTGGACTTTTATTTTAGTTGACTCACGAAAAACAGTTAATTGATCTCCAAATGAATGAGGCCACGATTTTTTTCTTCTCGATGATGTATGGTTCTATTTAGAAGGCATGTTAGTATCTTAAATTACGGGTTATACTTTAATAGTGGAACGAATTATTTGATATGATTAAATAAAAGACTGTCAAAGTTTTTCAAAATCGAGTACTAACATTTGTTCATTAATTTGTACTGTAATTAAAATCTACTAAATTTTTTTAGAGAGACTAAGAACCACTCTCTCAGAAAAATTGTTTTTTCTAGAACAGTAACAAAGTCTGGGCTTAATGTCTTATATTTATGCAAAGATAACAAGAAATCGCCCTTCTTACAACCAATTTATAATTTCCTAAAAATCTTTGGTGTAACAGATCATAAATTTAAAAAGAAAACACGAAACCATTTTCTATAATAAATTTTGGTGACGCTTTGATCTTGGATTCGGATCCTTTTCAAACCATTTATTAATCGTCATTTACTAAACATTAACATTTATTAACATTTATTAAACGTCAATCAAAGTTTATCACGGAAAATGGTTTCATGTTTTCTTTATAAATTTATGACCTGTTACACCAAAGACTTTAGAAAATTAAACAAAGAATAGGTCGAAACTTGAGAATTTAAAAATGAAAATTACTGTGTTTTTCATCCCTGGGAATTTTGATAAATATTACAATTCTGTATTTGCTTAATCAATATAATTGACTGTACTTGTAATCCAGTACAAATGTCTGGATTCGAAATTCAATTCCTCTGGATCCAGAGATAAAAAACCGATATTTTAAATTTAAATAGTAACACAGATGCAGACCAAAATGTTCAAGTAATTACAAAGTCAGGTAGGTTGATTAGGAAGAGAAGAAATGTAGCAAAAGCGAGCAAGATTATATAAGAAAACCAGTCTTGCATGTAATTCTTGGGTTCACATGTTACCGGTTGTACTCTCTGGGTCAAGGTGATCTTGTCTGGTGCATTCAACCGAATACAAGCAATTGTTTAATGAAAAAAATGCAATTAATTCATATCATTCATCAAACATCTCTTCCATTAATCTCGATTATATTTAATCTATTTATCCTAAATTATAGGATCTAGGATTTTTTAATTAAATATATCTTTATAGGATCTGAAATTGATAAAATTGGATTAAGATTCACGGAAGAAATGTTTGATAAGTGATGAGTGATAATAAATGAGTGATAGGAATTTGGAATCCTAGATTACACTTTTTTTTATTAAATAATTGTAAATTTTTTCTAATATGGTAGCAGCTAAAATCAGAAGCTTATGATTTTGTTGTGTATCTATTCTGTCACCAGTCGACTATAGAAATTATTGTCGAGAGTCAACCGCGACAGGTGCGGCCTTAGCTTTGAAATACCTATGTAAACGATTCTTCTCGTATGCATAACGCAAATGCATCCGCATAAGAAACTCTGTTGATGTGCGGTACTTCCAATATTCTAGTTCCACCCATATTCATTTTATGCTTTACTAGAGATTCACTCATCCCAGCTGTAATTATTGTGACAAGAAGAAGACACTTCCATGTCGTGATTAATTACTGGTGAAAAATACTTGGCTACCTGACTCTTTTTTCAAGGATGTTGTGAAAGAATACGTGAGCTGGTTTCACTTCGTTCATTCTCAAGGTCTTTTTCGTTTGGGCTCAATGGGAAGAGCATGGGTCAAATGAATTAGAAAGACTAAAGGCCTAGCATGAAGAGAAACATGTTTTGTAATTACTTTGTGGTATTCAGCTGTTATAAAGTGAACCATTAAATGTTGTTTGTGGTTTAAGGATGAGGGCATACAATGTGCTATAATATAAGGTTATTTATTTTATAACTAATATTTTTCCTTGAAATAAATCTCACGTTATCAAAAATAACGTAAGTCCTTTATTGACACCTTTTTTTAGAATTCATCAAAAGTAAGTTTTTAACAGAATGAATTTATCTCTTTAACTTTTTGTTTCAATATTGATTTTATGAGTTCAAAATTAATTGGCGAGCACAAGTATGCTTTATTTTTTTATATTTTTATAAGTGCTTAGGATCTGTTCTTTAATAAGAAATTCCATTAGATCTGGTCAAAAAGTAATGTATGTATTCTTGCAGAATTTTTCCGGTTATCTTGTAATAATTCCTTAAAATACTTGTTATTAAATATAAAGATACTGTATAAGGATCTTTGTATTTCCATAAGAATCCTTCTAATTTTTTTTAGATTTGTTCACTAATAAAACATATTAGTGGACTAATTTTTTATTAGTTCACTAATAAAAATCTGATGATTTAGTCTGATAAGACTTTAAGGAAGATTACTGCTTTTGAATCAAGAATAAAAATAGGGAATGCGACTTATAGAATTGATTGAAGCGGAAAGGTACTATCAGAATATAAGACTATAAGACAAGGTTCTTTTTTCTTTATTCTTTCTTAATAATAACTGTAGATACTTCAACATCCTTATCTATCCTTAAAAAGCTAACTTTTATCTTGAGATAAAATCCCAGGTAGAAAAATTCTGTAAAATTTATGTGGAATGCATTCTTTAGAATCCTCACAAGAGTTCTTTCAGGTGGGCAAATTCTACAGAATTTATGTAAAATGCATTCTATAGAATCCTTACAAGAATTCTAGTCCAATTTCTATAGAATCCTCACAAGAATTCCAGTTCAATTTCTATAGAATCCTCACAAGAATTTAATAATCAGAAATTCTATATAAAATTCTATAGAAATTGAATTAGGATTCTTGTAGAATTCTTGTGGTCTTTATAAAAATAGAATCATAGAATAGAACAGAATTTATAGAATTCTTACGAGGATTCTATAGAATTTTTCCACCTGGGCTTCTCAAATTTATAGAGTCCTCACAAGAATTCTAGTCCAATTTCTATGTAAATTTCCATAGAATTTCCGTATTGTCGAATTCTTGTGAGGATTCTATAGAGTTGGACTGTTCTTCTAGAATTCTTATGAGGACCATATATAAAAATGTAAGTAGAATTCTTGTGAAGATTCCATAAAATGTATTCTACATAAATTCTATAAAATTTTTCCACCCAGGATGTGATAAGTTCAATATTAAAAGTCTGCTGATTTAGTCTAATGCGACTTCAAAGAAGATTGCTGACATCGAATTATTTTTATTATTATTATTATTATTATTATTATATAATATATAATATATTTATTATATAATAATCTACAAGTGTTCTAATACATTCCGTTCGCAGCATGAAGTTGCTTCGCAGAGATGCTTTTGATTTTTTTATTATTTTATATTTTGAGATTGGTTTTTATATATAATAATAATCTCGATTGGTTACCGTTTGCAGTGTGAAGTTGCTCCAGAATTGATAATTTTCCGTTCGCAGAGTGAAGTTGCTTCACTATTGATAATTTTTGTGCTGTTGACGTTTTTATTTTTTTTCAATAATAATTTTAATTTTTTCACCTGATTTTAAAATTAAATTGTTGCATGTTTTTTTAATTTTATAATTCTAAAATTTTGCAAATGCTGATAGTAATTTGTATATTATGGACAAATAATATATAGATAATTAACTATTAATACTATTAATTTGACGTACCATTTTTGAAGATTTAAAATGTAATCCAAACAATTTTAAGTGTTTTCAGTTGAAAGTGATTTAATTTTTAACGATTTAATTTCTTTAATTATAAAATCATAATCCAAATTTAATAATTAGTTTTTAAAGTTTTTAATTCAATAATTCCGTTTAATTAAGAACATTAACAATTAACTCAAACACATATTTTAAATATGTATAGAATTTCTAATTATGTGCCATTATACAATTTTCAATCCAGAGGAAACGTATTGAAATTTTATTGAAGAATAATTAAAACTAACAATTATTTTTGCCAATTTTGAGCATAAAATTTGAGTAGAAAATATATAAAATTTTATGTATATACTTATATACTTATACGTAAATCAATCAAAATTTTGATATGGTTTTCTTCTTTAAGCAGCATCTTCTAATTTCTTCAATTTACATTCTGTTGCCCATTATTTTATGAAAAAGGTAATACTTATAGTCAACTTGATGTTTGATTCCTGTAAACATAAAATAAGTAAGTAACAATTATTGTTGAATATTTATAACGAAAAATTACTGATGAGTAAATAAATAATACAAATTCATGGTTTCTCTTTAAAATAATTATTCACTTCACTTTAGATGGGCGTAATTTAGAGATCTAATAATAATGAAATGTGAATACTGCCGATTGGTTCATAACATGATTCAGTAACCATTTTTACTAACTTCTATACAGTAATGATAAATTCTCACTACCAATTAATTTAGTAGAAAAATTTATTACTGAAGTCAAATTCAGTACTGTGACTGAAGTGAATTAGTAGTATTTCACTGTTAGTCAGACTGAAAATTAGTATAAATGGTTATTAAATCATTTGGTGAACAAATCGACACAGTTTCATTAGTGAAAAGTGACAATTACAAATTTAGAGAGTACATATTATTACCACAAATGTATGCATTTCATTATTATTAGATCTAAAAATTACACCCTTTTAAAGCGAAGTGAATAATTATTTTTAAAAGCAACCATGAATTTGTACTACTTATTTACTCATTAGTAATTTTTTAATATAACTATTCAACAATTGTCCCTCACTTATTTTATATTTACAGGAATTAAAAAATAAAAATTTCCATACTCCTGCAGAAAAAATAATCTTACAACCAAAAAAAATCGTGATAATATTTTCTTTTCTTCAAATCAAATATTAATGTTGAAAAAATCGCGACCAGAAGCTTCCAGATCTCAAAAAATCGTCAAATAATTAACAAATTTTTCCGATTTACAAAATTGAACATTCACGTGAATAATTTTGCGAATGGAAGTTTTCAGATCAATACTTTCGCGAATGGAAGTTTTCAAATCATAGAATATCGCCAAATAATACACAGATATATTATTGAAGCGAGTCTATAGTATTCACACTAATACCTACTTTCAAATAATTGCCATACACTTCCTTTTCATTCAAATAGAAAAACATGTCTCACCACCAAAAAGCACAAGACAATTCATTTTTTCAAAGGTACATTGAAAAAATTATCATTTGACGGACCTGTAATTTTTCACAATTACCAAATACACAAGAAAAGCAGAATATTTTATAATGAAAATATACACAAGACTTCTATCCTACATACATTCAATGATTGAAAAATTACAGGCCCGTCAAATGATAACACAGGCCCAAAAAAATTTTTTTTTCTAAGTCTTGGATGCCAATATGATATTCCTATGTATTTTTTCCCGTTAAGACCGAATATGCAACCCGTTTAACCCCTACACGTCAGGATTTTCACATAACCTCAAAAACACCCAATAAACCACTGAAACTGCAAAAATTATTTACCCTGTACCATTTTCACCCTCCTCCCCTTAATCTGGTAACTCTATAACCTCATGACTCCATAACTCCTTTACCTCGTAATAATATAACCTCATAACCTCAAAATCCCGTAACCTGATTCAGAAGAAAAATCTAGTTTGGGAAAACAGAACAATTTCGTGAGTTTTTCTTGTGCAACATAGTCATGGGTAAGTAGCTCTATATTCCCGAAATCCCATAACACCATAACCTAAAAACCCCTTTACTTTTTTATTCTTAATTTCTTCTATCAGTATCAACGTCAGTAAAGCCATGATAACGATTTTATTTATTCTTTTAAACTCTTTTGTCTTTGAAAGATCTGTGCAATGGATTTCGTCTCCGCTTCTTGCCCCTGTGAACACTTTCCCTTCTAAGCATCCAACAGAAGTTTGCCATTATATTCGTATTCCATCTACCTTGGTAACCTCTTTTCATTTCCTTGATATCTTGATCAAGCAACCCATTTTTTGTAGTTTTTGGGAAATTCCAACTTATTCCATTTTTTAAATAGTTTTTAAGCAATTCCAAATTACAACTCCTTGTAGTTGTCATTCTTGTGATTGCCTAAGAAATTCTCAATCTTCTTTCAATTTCGCGCTTAATAAAGCTGAGAATCGTTTGAATAAATAAGCAAAACATTTTCCTTCCTTCCTTATCCAAAGCTTTTACGAACTGTTTTATCAAACTGGGTTTGATGTGCAAAGGAGGAAGTAGAATTTTAGCCGGCTCAACCAAAGGTTTGTTTATAACATGTACATTTTCTCCCGAACGCAATCGTGTTTTGCAATTTTTCATATTAGCCATAGATGTATCAAAAACCCACACGGTAGGGCTCCCGTTCCAATCGCGGGTGAGTCCGCCGGCCTAGGGATGATAACCCCCATACCTCCCTAGGACTAAGCATGGGGGCTCTCCGATTTTCACGAGGACAGCGTCAACTCGTCGGACACACTTCGGCTTCATCCTCACTCCCTACCTAGGTCCACCTGCAGGGCAGCGCGCCTTCGCTGGTTTCGTTACCTCAGAGAATTGGAGAGTGGATCATTCCACACATCTTCCTTAGAAGCAGTGTCACCATCTCCAGTGTTCTTTAAGGTAGCAGAATTTCAAATTCCAGAAAAAAATGGCAGATCTTTTTACGATTGCAATCGTAAAAAGTAGTAGTGGTGGTAGTAGTAGCAGTGGTAGTAGTCTTTTTTTTTTTTGAAAAGGAGAATTGTAAAATGCTTTATGCACTAACCACATCCGAACTTTAGGGACAAATCCTTAAGGAACGGATGTGAGTGTGGGACTGACCGACGGCCTTACCCACCAAACAAACTCTTTTGAACCTGCCAACCTATGTCCCCGGAATCCGCTTTCGCATTACTTCAGGGACATAGGAATAAGGCCATTTCGCCGTACCTCGGCGCCACAATGATTGCCCGCTTGGACTTCTTCAACATTCCATTCCATTCCATTCCAGCCATGATGTCCGCATCGTCCTCAGTAGCACGACTATGTCGCACAATGGGCTCATATCTTCGACATCATGGCTGGGTGGAAATGTAGCCATGTATGATTAAACCACCACAAGGGTACGCGTCGTCCTCGGTAGAAGGGACAGAAGTCTCTTCTCGGGCTCGCCGGCCTTCGACCCTGTGAGGAAGCTATTTATCCATCATAGCCTCACGTTTCTCTCCCTCTCTTGTTCTTCTTTCTTCTTCTGACGAAGTACCGATTCGACATAAGATGCCACTGCACACCAAGCTTCTTGGCTTCTCAACATTACTGAAATGGTGTTCTCAGGAGTAAAATCCTCTCCAAGGAGAATCTCCAGCGCAAGTTTCTTTATCGCACATCTGCCGCATTCGAAGAATGTGTGTTCGACACTATCAATCTCTGTGGGGCAGTAATCGCACCATTCAGTCACCTTTTTGTTCAATCGATAAAGGTAAAAGTTGAAGTGTCCGTGTCCCGTGAGGAATTGGGTGAGGTAAAAATTTACCTCTCCATGCTTCTTCTCGTACCACTGTGACACCTCTCCTATTAGCCGCGCAGTCCATCTTCCCCTAGGGTCGATGTTCCAACATTGCTGCCATTCCGCTAGGATGCGGGCCCTCTCCTGTGCTCTGATTTTAGGACGATCGTCCTCCAATTGGCTTCGCTCAAATACTCGCTTCCTCTCCTTGGCAAGGAGGAAAATCGGGATTACTCTCGATACAAGCATTATTGCCGGTGCTGAGAAAGTGCGATACGCACTTTCTATGCGCATGGCACAACGCCGCTGGACGGAATTCAATCGATCCCGATATTTCTCTACATCAAGCGCATCGGCCCAAATCTCTGCTCCGTAGAGAAGAATTGAGTGAGCCACGCTCATCAGGACTCTTCTCTTACTGGCTCTAGGGCCTTTGGTATTTGGCATGAGCCTGGAGAGATTCGCCACTGTAGTGCTAGCTCTATCCGCTGCCCTCTGGATTTACAGCCAGTGCGTAAGCTTTTGGTCTACAGTCTCACCAAAATATTTCGCTGATTTAACAGCCTCCACAGATTCACCTGTAATGTTGAAATTTATAGAGTCTCCGAAGTGCCTCTGTCTCGTGAGGACAACAACTTCAGTCTTACTGGCTGCTAACGAGAGCTTATGGTTCTCTAGCCAGTCATTTACAAAACTAGTGACATATGCCACTCTTCTCTGCGCTTCTTCAATATTCCTCGCCCGAATAAGCGCCGCAAGATCATCAGCAAATCCTATTAGTTTGGCCCACTCCGGTAGCTCAATTTCCAGTACACCGTTGTACATTCCATTCCAGAGGTCTGGACCAAGTGCAGACCCCTGAGCCACTCCAGCAGTGACTTTGCTCCTTTGCTGGCCCTCCGTGGAGTCATACCTTAACTCCCTGTCATCCAGATAATCACTGATCACCCTCCGTAGATACGCCGGCACCCTGAACCGATGCTCAAGTGCATCCAGGATGTCAACCCACCTCGCTGAGTTGAAGGCGTTCTTCACGTCAAGGGTGACCAGTACACAAGAATCTCTCTTCCTGTGGTTACCCTGCCATGCCCTTTGGGTTACTAGGATAACCTCCTTGATGGCTCCGATGGTCGAGCGCTTAGTGCGAAAACCATGCTGGTTTTCTGACAGCCCCCTCCTTCTTCGATGGCGATGCGTATCCGCGACCGTAACATCTTTTCAAAAATTTTCTCTGCATTGTACAGCATGCAAAGCGGTCTGAAGGACGAGGGGGTAATGGGTGGACCCTTCCCATTGTCCAGCAGAACCAGCCTTTGCACCTTCCACCTCTTCGGAAAAACACCAGCTTGCAAACATGTATTAAACATGTTGAGGAGTAAATGGAGATACTCGCTCTGAATCAATTTGTAGACTTCAGCCGGAATCCCATCTGGACCGGAGCCTTACGGTTGCCCAAGGAGCGGACTGCGTTGCACAGTTCTTCGGTACTAAATGTCCGTATTTCCGTATCCTCTACAGGAATTGGAGTACGGGCTCTCTCCGGGTGTTCTGGAAAGAGTGCTCCCACGATCGCCTTCATTGTTTCTAGATCTCTCGGGGGTTCCGGCGCACAGACTCCAAGACAGCGAGTAACAATCTTGTAGCCGCGTCCCCAAATATCTCTGTCAACTTCCTCAAGGAGTGAGAACCATCCGCTCCTCTTGCTGATTTTGATTGCTTTCGATAAAGCCTTTTTTGCCGCCAAGTATCTTTCCTCGGTTACACCGACGTCAACGCGGCCCCTCTTACGCTGAGCCTTCCTGCGCTTGGCCAGTGCCTGGTTGCGGAGGCCTGCAATTTCGTCGTTCCACCAATAATTTCTCACAAATTGCCTGCGCCTAGTTCTTTTAGGCATTGAGATATTACATGCCTTGGTGATTAGGCGCATGGTCCGTTCGACCAAGTTTTCCGCCAGCTTCCTGGTTACCTTTGTAGGAGGATTCATCTTTCCAGTAAGCCTGTCCGCTGTGGCCCGTGTTTCAATCATTATTGTATGGTTCAGTTTAGTCACATTCCATCCAGGCACTCCCGCGGGGGCAGTATAGGCTCTACTTCTTCTAGGGTTTGACCCAACCCAGAACTTAATGTACTGGTGGTCACTCCCAGTGAGGTCCTCGAGGACCTGCCACCCACGTATCACTGCCGAAACACCCGCAGATGCAAGAGTGATATCGATGATGATTCCTCGGCAGCCACTGCGTCTAAAAGTTGGGACCGATCCCATATTATGGATCGTAAGGTCCAACCTGGCCGCCATCTCCACCACTTTACCGCCTCTGCTACAGGTCCATGTCATACCCCATTCGAGCGCCTTCGCGTTGAAGTCACCTACGAGGATCACTTCTCCATCTAACTCCCGAATACAGTCCTCCAGTCCCTTGATCTTTCGACAGAACTCTGCAATGCCCTCGTTGGGCGAGAGGTAAACACTTACATAGGTGATACCACCACTCCTAACCCAGACGAAGCTATCGCCCTTGCCAGTAAGGCTCACTGGAAACATGGCCGTGTTCTTCATCCTTATCGCTGCAGTACCGGTGTTATCCGGGTACCAATCGCGCCCACCCATTCCGCAGTACTGCTCAGAAATAATAAACAGGCCTGCTTTGTGTTCATCTGCTACCTTATTAAGTAAGTCGCAGGCAAGTCTGCTCCTACTCAAGTTGCCCTTAATTATTGCCGTCATCGTTATTTATTTTTTTTACGCATCGCTTCTTTATACACCCAGCACCTAGATGAGCCAGGGGTATGGTCGACGTTTGTCTCGCTTTCTTTTTGCGCTGCACAGAGATAACAGCTTGGTTGCTCAGTGCAGGTCAGGGACAAATGGCCCTCCTTGCCACACTTCCAGCAAGCTGTACGCCTGATCTCCGCCTTACATGACACCGCAATGTGGCCGAAGCCATGAGAACGGAAGCACCGTGTGACCAAAGTTCTGCGTCGCACACGGCAACTAACCCACCCAATTTTAATGTCGGCTGCATCCTCCAGTTTCGTTGCCATGCTTTTATCAAGTTCGATTGGCTTGGTTTCGGCTTGGTCTCGACAGATTTACTCTCACGTCACTACCCACTCCATTTGCAAAAAATTGGTTAAGGGCATCCCTAACTTCTTGCTCATCGGTTGCGGCATCCAAGTCCCTAATATCCAACTTGGTTCTCGGGACAATCTGGCGCACTTGCCCATCAGCACCAACCGCTGCAATCAGTGCCTCGCTAAATTTAGCTCTGGCGTCGACTGTTGCACCAAGTTCAACCAGGACATCACCTGACCTGGTCTCCCTAATGCCTTTGACCTTTACCTCCATTTCCTCGGGCTTGACCTTACTACGAACAAGCTTGAGAACGTCAGCATACTTTTTGCCTACAACAGGCTTGATCAAGACCGCCTCAGGGCGAGCGCGTGTCTTTTTTTTTCACCGTAGGTTTGGGGGTTACGGTTGCACGCTTAACCCCATTCTCTTTTACACCCTTTGAACCCTCAGGTGCCAAACGTTTTTTATGTTGACGCTTTTTAGGTTCGATCCACTCCGGGGCTACTGCAGCAGTCTGCGATTTCTTTACGAGTCGCGGTACCGAGCCTTCACCAGGACTTGATGTGCTCTCGGCTGGCCTCTTCTTGATGCGTTGATCCTTCGGTGTATTATGGCCTGTGTCTACATCCTTTTTTGAGGTCTTACTTGGGGGTGGAAGTCCAAAGCGACCACTCACCACCTTATGCAGTTGGAAACAGGCGCTAGAGAGGGCATTCCTCTGTTTCATCACACCTTCTAACGCAAAGAGCGCTTTTTCCAAGCCATCCCTTATTGGCATGTCAAGGTTCCTCCTCGACTTGGCATGTTCATCCATGCTTACCAGGGCCTTATTGAGCTCGGACAGCTTAACGTCCAACAGGTCACCAACCTTGTCGCCTAACTGTCGTAGTTGGTTGATCTGTCGATCAGTTCCGGTTTCACCTCGTACTTTTTCACAAGCAATTTTATCCAACTGTACAATTTCGATGCATTCATCGTCTACGTTAGATGCCGTTTCATTTCCAATGTCCATATCCATAGCCTTTTCGTCGATGAGTTTCCTGTCCGGTGTTGGGGTTCCCATGAGCATTCGCCAGCGCATCGTGCGTGGAGGGGCGGGCCGAAATAGTTGGAAACGGGTATACCCTCGGACCTCAGTCCTACCCCAGTTCCCTGGGGCCCAGCCTTCGTTTAACCGGTCCCGGTAAACACGTACGGACCGGAACTCGCCCGGGGCACTGCAGATTCCGACCTCTGCAGCCACCACGCACTCCCTGATCAAGGCTCGAAGGGGCTGGCCTCTGATCCCATGCTGCAGCTGACACCTCGGCAGTGCAAGCACACATCAGCTCCTTGCCACGCCATGCCAGCGGGTAAGGCCGACGTGGTTCGGAACACTCCCAGTGGGCCGCAGCAGGAACCAATCGAGGTTTTTTCTCGGTGTGTCCTTCACTCAGTGTGTTTGGTCCGCGAGGCGTATTTTATTTCCGCCTTACCCTCTAGCAAAGCTAGCGAGCATTCCCCTATCCGCCACCTGGGGACGCGCAACTATGTTGCACAAGAAAAACTCACGAAATTGTTCTGTTTTCCCAAACACGATTTTTCTTCTGAATGCACGGAGAGAAAGGCTTAGTAACTCTCACCCTAGGAAGGGTGAGAGCTACTAAATGGAGTAGTATATTATGGACAGACGAAGCTAGCGGATGGATTTACTGAACGCTTGTTTAGTCCCTATTACTACTCACCGGAACGTAGTGCCTACTGCGCAGGCGGTCACATGGACGATTCTCGT
>JBAGKK010171422.1:0-23362 GCA_037177015.1 Euceroptres primus | reverse complement strand
AGATTTAGGATAACGTTTGTCCACTTGGATTCTAGCCCGACCCCTCTCCCCCCCCCTTGGACAAGCGTGGAATTTTTCCATACCCCCCCCCCCCCCCTAAACTGTCCACGAGGTATATGGATGGCCCCAAATCTTTTTGTAAAAAGAAAACATGTAAGCCAACTGTTTTGTAAACAAGTTTGAAGATTTTTTTTTAAAAATGAATTTTGAAAATATATATTTTTTTAATCAGATTTGTTCCAAGAATGATTTCTTGTGGTAAAAAGTATAACAGACTGAACGTATAAAAAAGATATAGGAATAAAGTGTGACGAAGCTGTTTCGAGCTGTGTGTAACGGAATTGTCATTTTACATGTTCACAAAGCTGTAATTAAAATACAAATTTTTTATTTCAAAAATCAACTTTAGAATCGGCATTTTCTTTATCAATGCTAAAAATTTTCTAAATGTCTAAAAACCATTTAAAAAAAAATTATTATTTTCCCCTTTTTTGGAGTGTGACAAAGTTGTTCATTCAGCTTTCACGTATAACTTTTTACGTTTCGCATCAATTTTAATAGTATTTTTCGGTACAAGCGCATTCGATACTAGTCGGGGCAAAAAGTCCTGACACCTGGCTTTGAAGGTTTACTACTCGGTGAGAAAAAATCGCAAAATTTTGAGTCAAAGGCAGAAACATTCTTCAACATTATAATTGTAAAATGATGTCAGTTTAATTTTCGTCAAAATTTTTTGTCTTTACTGTGACAGAAAATATGTGAAAAAACAGGAGAAGTGACCCTCAACTTTCGATAGTTGAGGGTCACTTCATCATTGACTCTGAAGTCCTCAACAAGTGAAAAAATTGGTATCAGAAATTTGAAAAAATTCAGGTGTATTCTTCAACATGTTCTTTACAAATGGCAGTTTCTTTCATTTCAATTTATTTATTATTGTAATCAGTAGAGTTAAAAATGTAAAAAATAATTATTTCGGCTCTGGATAGACATTTCAAGCTGAACTAGCTTGAAAGAAGCTTCTCAATGCAGCGGTTTCACCTCAAAAGTTGAAAGATCAATAACATTAATAATCTCTGAGTAAAAACCTTCTGAATAATCAAAATCTGAATGAGTTTTACTAGAAAAATCGTAATGAAAAAACGTCCTTCTCGGCATTGCCCAATTTAACTATGACACAGATCCCTTCAAAAAAAAAAAAAAAAAGGGTCACGCTGCGCCCGCTGCCGAAAACAAATAGGCGTAGACTGAAGCTTCTGTTCACTAAGCAGCAGACAGAAAGCTCCCTAAAGTAAACTGTAAAGGTGTAAAGAATGACGCTTTGAAGATTCATTTATCTGCTGTGTAGTGAACAGAAGATTCAGTCTACGCCTATGGTTTTCAGCAGCGGGCGCAGCATGACACTTTTTTTTTAAGGGATCTGTGTCACAGTTAAATTGGGCAATGACAAAAAGACGTTTTTTCATTACGACTTTTCCAGTATTGAAACTCATTAAGATTGTGATTATTCAGAAGGTTTTTACTTAGAGATTATTAATGTGATCGATGGCCAAATTTATTAATGTGGTCGATCTTTCAACTTTTGGGGTGATACCGCTGAATTGAGAAGCTTCTTTCAAGCTATAGTTCAGCTTGAAATGTCTATCCAGAACCGAGATAATTATTTTTTAAATTTTTACTTCTACTGATTACAATAATAAATACATTGAAATAAAAGAAATTGTCATTTGTAAAAAACATGTTGAAGAATACACCTGCATTTTTTCAAATTTCAGATACCAATTTCTTTCACTTGTGAAGGACTTCAAAGTCGAGGTATCGAAAGTTGTGGGTCACTTCTCCTGTTTTTTCACACATTTTATTCTACACTCGAACGAAATGGCCACCTTTCGCCCCTGAAAATAGGGGTGAAAGTAGCATATATTTCCTGTAAACCGCATTTGCGGTGCGAAAGTAAAATTTGCGGGCGAAAGTAAAATTAGCGGGGCGAAAGTAAAATTAGCGGGGCGAAAGTAAAATTAGGGGGGCGAAAGTAAAATTTGCGGGGCGAAAGTAAAATTGACATTTTTTTCTTTTACAATTTTTTTACAATACTATTCGTTTTATAATAAATTATTATAAATAATATATTATTAATGTTATTAATAATTTAATAATATTATTTAATTATTAATTAATATTATTTATATTATTATAAATAATATATTATTAATATTATTTTATTATTAATTAATATTATTCATATTATTATAAATAATATATTATTAATATTATTTTATTATTAATTAATATTATTTATATTATTATAAATAATATAGTTATATTATTAAAAATAATATATTTATATTATTATGAATAATATATTATTATTATTTATAAACAGGTTCATTTGCAGCTCGAGAACTCCTCCGAAATTCGAGGCTGTGATTGGTCGACGGTCGCCATATTGAAAATCTGAGTTATACTCCGAGTCGATCAGAATTCGAGCCGCGAACAAAGCGGGAAAAATCTGCTCCTTTCGCCCCTTGTTACATAATGTACTATTCTGCCACAGTAAAGACAAAAAATTTTTGACGAAAATCAAACTGACATCATTTTACAACTATAATGTTGAAGAATGTTTTTGTCTTCAACTCAAAATTCTGCGATTTTTTTCTCACCGAGTAGTAAACTTTCAAAGCCAGGTGTCAGGACTCAATGAATGAACGATTATTTTAAAGATCAAAGTGTTGTACGTTAATGAGCTTGAAACTAATATGCCAACAAATTTTTTGTGGCTTACAGACCCGAAAATCTGATAAAAAGCAAATAAATTTGACAGCTTTTAACGATAGTCAACTTTGGAGCATATTTTTTTATCGAAAAAATAATAGGAAAAATCTGAAAAATTCATGATGGTACCCTAAGCATTTATCAACGAATTGCCGTTGTCAAATTTTCAAAATATAACAAATTGTTCGTTTATTTGACATAAATATGCAACTATACTATCTTCAGTTTTAATCAAGATAATGAAGTGATTTAAATTCAAAGTGGTTAGTTGAACTATCTATAATTATTTACAATTTGAAAAAATTATGTGTTTCTTTTTTTCTTCGTGAAAATTGCGATATTTGAAGTCAGTTTTTTATATTGGATAAGCAAGTATAAGAAACCAGCGAGGTGCCTTTTTTCATGGGATCGTCCTCGCCTTTCCTCAAAATGTGCTATCGAACTTGTACCTTCGAGCTTCACTCTCGCCTTGGACGAGACCCTAATAAGCAAGAATGCATCCTTCGAACTTATTCCCCGTGGTGCAAATTGCGCTCTGAAATCGTTGGCGACATAGAATGCTTTTTTATAAAATATATAATTCCGTCATGAATTTTTAATAAATCGATCTGAACATTTCCACACATCTTCATTCAATAGTGAGGAACAAATTCCACACTGAAAGTTTTTTCAACTTTGAAGTTTGCCTCCATACTTTTTTGAGTGAAACTACAAAAATCGGTTACCGACAGGTCTCAATTCGCAATTAATTACTATTAAACAACAGGCAGTTTAAATTTTTTCTTCATTTTTTAGGTATTGCTGCAGCATACTCCGCGTGCAAACAAAATTTCAGACAGTATTAATAACATTTGGCTGAGTTATGATGATTTTATGTTTTAAAAAATAATTGAACTTGATGAAATTTTTTTTTCACTTTTTAAATTTTATCATCAATAATATTTACCGGGGAAAAAAGCTTCAAGTCGAAAGAAGTTCCGCCTTGTCATTCTCTACGTGTCTATATTTTAAAACATGTAATTGTTTGAACTTTAGAATTTGCATATCACGACACGTTTGGACAATAACTTTTCGCGTTTTCGAATACTCGTTCCTTTATTGTATCTGGGCAATAAGGGAAAAATAATATATATAATCTACCGATAATTTATGCATGAAGTTAAATTATGTAAAAATTGTCAAAATATATACTTTTTACGGACTATCTTACTGAGAAACCATATATTTTTTTATGGATTATACATAATTTTCAGTCTATAAAACTATCAATACATTATATATCATTTTTCCACCTGGAAGATTCCAGGGAATCTTCCTAAGGTACAAAATTGAGGAAGATGAATTAGAGATTTATTACCATGAATAAAAATTAGAATACGTTACCCCTGAGCACACAATAGTGATAATAATAAGTGATAATATGTGATAATACGTTATAATAGTTTTTAATAACCGTTGCGAACGCAACAGGCACCTGTTCGCGAAAGCTTCCTTTTTCGGTACCTGTAGATGGTACGCGAAAGAGGCTTTTCCATGGAGGCGTTGCAAAAACTAATGCAACCGACAGGTTTTCTAAAATTCGTTTGAAACTACTTGTCTCAGATTTGTATAATCGATTATGATAAAACCTATCACACAAATTTTCATTAAAAGCTATATAGCCCTAGCCTTTTATGTGAATATTATATGTAAATTTATACATTCAACCTTGAACAAAAAAAGCCTCAGAGGATTTTCTGTGTATTTTAATTTCTGACGTGCATTTTTGAAATGACCTCTATTTCCGCGATTTTCATGATTTATTTCGAAAAATATTGCTTCTGAAGAAAAATATTCTACAGAGAAATTGTGTATATTATAAAAATACAACCTTTTTGTGAACAAAAATTTTTGGTGAAATAATTATTTTTTGAAAAAATCAGCCATAAATGAAAATCACCCCGATTTTTCATGGTTTCGGCCAAAAAACGAAGTATACCTTGAAAAGTATGCATTTTAGAGAAAAATAATGTACACAAAAAATACAGATCTCAATAAATTACATATCTTTTCATGTAGTCGATAGTTTAAGAGTGACACTTATTTTTACAATGAAAAAAAAAGTTTCTTGCAGTTTCTCTCATTTATCGAGAAAGGTGTTGATTTTTCATAATACACTTTTATGACAGGCTTAAAGACCTTGAAAAACCACAACTAGAGTAAGGGGTACAGTGAACGGCACCTAGCGTAAAAAAATGCACTTCATAGTATATTGATACATTAAAATCGATATAAAGATACAGGATATTACTCGCCATTTTGTTTTTGAGCTGATTGAGTATTTTTTCGACTTCAATTTGTTAAATTTGTTTGACAAATAAATATTTTCTTGGACAGTACCTGCCGTTCACTGACATTATGTACTGACAGTGAATGGCATGCTTATTTACATGTAAAACATAATCTCAAAACAGGATGCCGTTTACTGTCGGTTTGATCGTTAAATAAATATTAGAGGTGCTTCTCGAAATACATCAATTGATAGGTATAGTTTGGAATAGGCAAAAATTTCAATTTTCATATGAAATCACTTTCAAAAGAAAATAATAAGAGGATTAATTTATATCGCCATTTATAATCAGAGAAATTCTTAGGGTGCTGGTCACTGTACCTCTTACCCTATTTTGTATAAAACATTTTTCTCTACAATCAATAGTTTTTGAAAAAAAATCAATTTTGGTTTTTAAAAATTTTTGACTTTCGGCGCTTTTTTTTGTATTTTTATGAACTTTTGACAGAATTTTATACCTCAACTTTAATTCTTGGCCAAAGCTAGGAAAACTGATTAAAAAATTTTGCTTTTCCCAAGAAGAATCTATAAGATCTTGGATTTCATTTAATCCATTAAACATTTAAAAATCTTTATGGGTTCTCGAAGTATTAATCAGGGTGTCTAGCGATCAGTCCATTTAAAATTCCCGGGTTTTTCTCGGTTTTTTCCCGATCAATTTTTTCCCCCCGATCAAGATAAAAATGTCCTTTTTGTGATTTTTGAAAGTGAACGTATACACAGGAATTGGAATTTTAAATTAATATACATAAAAAAAATTATAGTGTTAAGAAAATAATTATTTATTTACACGTGCCAAACTTATCTTCAATCACAAACTGAAGTGATAAATATTAATCGAAAGTACACATTTTAAAACATTCGTAACACGTAAAATAAATATTTTTTAAATTATGCAGTCAGAATCACAATAGTTGCTTAAATGCTATTCAAATCTGAAGAATAAAAAAATAAAATAAGTATAATCCCGATCCGAAATGTAAAATTTCCGGGGTTTTCCCGGTAAAATAAAATTCCCGGGGTTTTCCCGTCTTTTTCCCGGTAAAAATAAAATTCTCGGGTTTTTCCCGATTTCCCGGTCCGCTAGATTGATTTATTTGTGTGACCGTACATAGAGTGACAAATTGAAAATCGAATGATCTTCCACGAATGATTTGGCCATAAAATGGTGGCCAAAAATAAAAAAATGGCGAAAAATTTGAGTTATTTTTAATTATAAAATTTAAACAAATAAACCTAACATTTGTTTTTCAGGATTACTCTATGCGGACACTTTTCCTGAAGATGCCTAAAAAAGAATTTTTGAAAAATTTTAATTAGTTCACCGGCTGCCCATGCACAACAGAAGATCGTCCAAGAAAAATGCGACTTAACATAATTATTAATAACTTTTTTAAAAACAATTTTCAACTGGTCAATACATTTTTTCAATCAATAATAATATAGCAAATGATGTTAAAAATAACAGCCACGTTGATTTATTCATATCCCGGCAGTCCACGCATGAAGTTTTCTCTATTTTCGACAATTGAAACCTTCCTAGTCCCCTTAAGTCGATGTGAATATGGTAAATTTGATCAAAAATAGCTTTCTCAGCCTTATAAATATTTATATCAGAGAAAAACAAAGGCTTCACTAGAATTCCTTCCATGAAATTTTCATTAATTACACTATTTATAATTTCATACAAAAGCGAGATCGCTGAACTTGAAAATTAAAAATAGGCAGCTCTTTGAATTTTTGTGAAATTTAGTGAATTTTTACAATTTTGAACACGGTCTTAGCTTGCATTTTTGGAAATGCGGGTAAGGTAAAAAAATATTTTTCCTAAAACTACTCTCTTTATCGAATAAATTCAC
Organism: Euceroptres primus; assembly: GCA_037177015.1. Lineage (NCBI taxonomy): Eukaryota > Metazoa > Arthropoda > Insecta > Hymenoptera > Figitidae > Euceroptres > Euceroptres primus. Next base: position 16,405 of record JBAGKK010171422.1, on the reverse strand, counting down.
CCATTAAACTTTAAAATCGGTTATGATTTACATTCTTATGCATGTTAGAAAAGAAACACAATATTTACGAAAAACTCAAATTATAAAAAAAATTTCTCAGAAAGTTTTGACTCGAAAAATCTAATACTTCGTTTTTGGCGGTTTTTGGGCAGCTACTATAAGGAAAAAAATCGCCAGCTAAATCGCTGTCATGGTTGCGCAGCCGTTTTTAAAAAAAACCTTCGGAATGACCCATATCTTGAACTAATTTAATAAAATAGGGTTCTTTTTGGTTAATTAAAAGAAAACTAACTGTATCACATTTTCATTGTTGCTTCTTCATTTCTTATATAAGTGTTATTTTAAAAATATTTTGACGTTTTTTTCCTTTGGCCGACAATAAAATTAATTTTTGTTTATACCTATTTTATTGCAGTTTAATAAGAAATTGTTTAAATTTTGTTTGTGTAATTTTATGTATTGTATATAATATTGTATTTAATATATTAATTATTTATATTATTTATACTTTTTTCACTTACAACATTCGAGACGAAATCCGAAACAAAATACTTTCCTCTCGGAGACGAAATGAAATTGCTAGTCATCTTTCGTTTCTGCTCGGAGACGGGCCGAAATTGCTAAACTGAAAAAAATGATTAATTGGGCCAACTTTAACAGTTTGTGAGATATGGTACTGCTATTTTATTAGTTGGGACAACCATTTTATTTGTTACTGGTACTAATTGAATAGTCACTGTAACTAATACAATAGTTGTCCCAACTAATAAAATAGCAGTACCATATCTTACTAAATAGTTGGTCCAAATAACCATTTTTGTCAGTGGTCAACTTTCGTTTCGTCTCCGGGACTGAAACTAAATTGAAGGAGATTTTAATTTCGTCTCAGAGTCTGAAACAATATAAATCTACCCTTCTTAAAGAAAAGGAAAACTTTTAGAAAAGTTGGAAAACTTTTCTTCTTAAGGAAAACTTTTGGTTTTAAAAATTTCATTTTTTTCTGTGTACAAATGCTTACAAAATTTCCGAGGTATATTTGAATTGATCGTAAGAGGATTTCAATTCCTGGCGAATTAATATAAACATACAACGAAAGGTTGAGAAGTATTTCCTATCATTGAAGGGTCCTCAGAAGGGAAGAAGAATTTCAGATTTTACAAGGATTAAGAAAGGATGGACTACAAAGTTTTTCAAAGGATTACAAGAGTTTGAAAGAAACGTTAATTGATTGAAAAGAAATTCTAAAGGCATCATACAACATTTCTTAGGACTAAATTTCAAGAGTTTTTCAATTGCGTGAGTTGAGCATTCATATGAAAAGAAAAAGAAATTGTACAACAGCGAGAATCAAATCTTAAATCATCTCTAATGAAGTTTCATGGATCCTATATTCCTATAAGTGAAAGCACGTAACTCATCGAGTCTGAGGACACCCAAGTGCATTTTGCCGGGAGCTCTATATGGCGGTTAATTTTAATAGGGGGCCACCTTCTTTTATAACTCTACCTACGTCACTACGAGATTCCAAGCTTTTATTACTTCTGATGACACCCCGTTATCGCTGATATATAATACCATATACTTATACGGACCGACATTTCAAAGCACTCTATAATGGACAAGATATCGACGCGTGCGTCAATTTCAATTAAGAAACTGACGCTGCTAATAGTGCTTTTCGAAAGGATGATATATATATATATATATATATATATATATATATATATATATAAATTTAAACCTTGAATGGCGTCATAATGTTTCGGGGAACCGAAGGGATCAAAGTAAAAGATGAGACAAGATAAAGATCATTTTAATCGGCCCAGATATATAGTTGAATGCATTATTCTAATTCCTTCTAGTGTGTATAATACACCTTGACATATTTAATGAACTTCATTTTTTATTTTTATTTATAGATGCGCCTTGTTTTTTATTGGTGTTTTATGAACAGCAATGGGTGAGGTAATTAATGTTCAACTGGCGTAATCGACAAATCAATTCTTGGTTTATTTCAGGGTGGCAACTGTCTGGTGCGGACAACAAAATGATTGTTTGCTATAGAAACAACAAAAGTTTTGGTCGTGTCAACCAAATCTTGGTTTTTTCAACAAACCTTTTGTTGAACCAACAAAATGTCGGTTTTGGTTGAATTAACAAAATTTTTGATGGTTCAACAAAAGGTTTGCTGAAAGAACCAAAATTTGGTTGGCGCAACCAACAAATTTTGTTAATTCTATAGCAAGCAAGTTTTGTTGTCCGAACCAAATAGTTTTCTCAGTGGGTAGTTATCATGATGGGAATTTTGTTTTAGCTGCAAATCTTTTATAAATATTTATAAATTTCTGCAATATAGACAAAACCAAGTAAAATTAGATGTAAATAATTTTTTAGGGGAATAAAGTTTTATTCACGAAACTTCACGTCTTTCGAAATACATTAATTTGTTGTCATCGACAAGCAAAAGAAAATTGAACCGATATTTGAGTAAAATTTATCCTATGAAGTTACATAATTTTTGTTGCAGATAATTTTTACCTGGGAATCGAAATAATTTTACTTTTACAGGGATCAAAGCGGTTCAGTAGACCAATTTTAGGGAAAATAGGCGATTTATTTTTCGAAAAAAGGAGGACAAAATGTTGAACTAAATCTCCTAAAATCCTTCAAAATCTTCTAAAATCTTCAAGTTTTTCTATAATGTTTTAGAATCTTCCAGAGATTTCCTGATTCTTCCAGGATCTTCTAAATGTCTTCAGCATTGTCTAGAACCTTCTAAAATTTCCCAGCATTTATTAAAACTCTTACAGAGATATGCATACATTTTCAGAGCTCTACAATCTTCAAAAACACCCCAAAACCTATTATGATGTTTCAAAATATTCTATATTTTCAGAATCTTTTAGAATCCTCAAAAATCTTTTGAATTCTGCTCTAAACTGCTAATATCTTCTAGTCCCTTCCAGACTTTTTTTTTAAGAGTTCCGAAAAGTCTAGAGAATTTTAGAAAGATTTTGAAAAGAGCCTAGAAGATTCTTGAAGATTATGGGAGTCTTTTACATATTTTTTAGGGTTCTAAAAGATTATGCTGAATTCTGGAGTTCAGAATATTCTGGAACATTCTAAAAGATCTTTGCATTCTAGAAGATATTTGAGCTGGTATATATGAAGTATATTTGTAAAAATATTAAAATTTTTTGGAAGATTTTTTAAGATTTTATAAGATTATAGGAGAACCCAGAAAAAAAGATTCTTGAAAATATTCTTAAAAAACCAGAAGATATTAGACGGTTATGGAAGAGTTTAGAAGATTTGATTTTGGAAAACATTGAAAGAAGGTTTAGAGTCTAGCTCCGGAAGGTTTAGAGTCTATCTAGGGCTAGAATATTTTATAAAATTTTAAAAAATTTGGTAAAAGTTTTGAACTTTCTAGATCTAGTAGATTCTAGAAGACTGAATCTCTAAGGTTTTAATATTGTGTCATGCGTTTTTGAATGTCATATAGATCCGTAGAGAGGAAAACCGAGCCCGGGGGGGGGGGTGGGAATGACGGGCCCCTATTGAAAATTTAGAATTCAGGCTGATGCAATAATTTTTTTTTTTAAATTTATTTTCTCTCAGTTCCAGAAAATCCGGGCCCCTTCGAAAACTCCGGGCCCGGGGAGAATCTCCCCGTTATCTCCCCCCGCCCTTTCGTCAGGCCTGATGTCATAAGTTTATATTTATTATAATTCTTGGAAAATGAATCGGACTTTTGAATAAAAAAGGGGGGACATTCTCAAAAATAGGGATTTTAGGGGAGCTTGAGAAAAATAGGAGGAAAATAGGGGAAAAAGGGGAATAGAGGATTGACTGTGATCCCTGCTTTTATTTCAATAATTTGAAGTGAAATTTTAATTACTTTTGTAATCGAAAAATCTACTGAAAATTTGCAGTAGATTTTCAACAGCGATAGTTTCTTTGGCTCTGAATACATCATTCTATACAGCACCTTGGTTAGTCAGTGATACGATCTAACCTCATGGATTTCTGCAAATAATTGTACAATTTTATAACAATTTTTATTGCAATAAAGAATTCCTGTTTTACTTAGATCGCATTTAATTTTATTAAAGAGCATTATTAAAATTAAACCACAAGGATGTTTTTTATTCGGGTAATAAGTAACTAATATTAAAAATTTTCCAAATAAGCCGGTCGCTTCCATATATTTATTTGAATTAAAACTGGATCAAAGCTTTTAATACCAGTTTCATCTGGTTTATTTGATTAAGGGGGATGTTGCATGAAATCTCCATTCTAATTATTTTAATTTATGAGAAATTAACTCTCTATGATTAGGCACGTCCTCTTGAATTAAATTTACCCTTTCATATTAGCAGAGATTTTGACATGTTTCATTATAGCTTGTATCTCAGCTTATCTTGACTTTCAAGTCTTACATATTGAAAATAATTAAGTATGTCGGTCATTATTCTTAAAATTGCAAGATCATGAATCCTTCGCCCACCGATTTCGACGGGATTTTTTTGGGAACTTGTGGCTATAATACCACAAAGGATTTTCGAAAACAAAATTCAATGAGCCTTTTTGCTAAACGAAATAAAGAATTGCCGCACAAAAATTTGTATTTTGAGATATTTAAAAAAATTCTTGAATTTAAAATGGCTTTTGCCATAAATGCTTTAATATCTCAAAACACATAATATAAGGTAAAATGCAACAAGTTACCGTATCTGACAGATTTATAGTCAGAAGTTTCTAGAAAAAAGTTTCCTCAAAATCGGTGCCAGTCTAGTTTCACAATCATGCGATTTAAAAAATAATGACCGAGATAAACAAATATAAATACATTTGTTATAAATAAGTGTTGCCAATAACACATTTATACATAGCAAATGTATTTCTATATTACACGAATAGAAAATAATATCATTCTGTTATTTTTAAATCTCAAAAATAACAAAAAGTCTTTCGAAAATAAAAAATATGACTCAGTACAGCAGTAGGTTAATTATTAGGCACGATTGGCCTTGCGAGGACGATGCTCGCCTATTATTTATCTATGCGTTACCGCGTAATAGAGATACACCCTGTTTTTTTTCTTCATGAATATTCAAGGTTCGTCCATGAAAACTTTATGATGTTTTTATGGCATTAACAGCTTCAGCGGGTGGATGTACTTTAGAGAGGTCAGGAGAGACATATTTCAATGTATTCTGAAGGTTTTACCTTTTTAATAATAAATAAGTTCCAACATCAAAAGATCTAAAGTGTAAAATCAATTTTATAAATGTTAAAAAATAATGCAATAAATAGTCAAAATGTATAAATAGTCAAAAAATAGTTGTTAAATTTATGGGGTTGTAAAAAAGAAGACCAAATATCAAACAAATCAAATTTTTTACAATGTACCACTTTTATATTATTTTTTTATCAGAATCAACACAGAAATATCTCGTCTTAGAAATGGTAGAATTTCAGACCACTAAAAAAAATCATTTTAAAAACATGCCTCTCTTCTTTCTTGGACAGCATGCAGACCGTGGAAGTTGGGAATGAAAAATTGGTTAAAAATGGATAATAGTTCTGTCTTTCTCACATGCTCTCTCCGTTCCTATCTATCAAAAATACTTCGAATAGGGATCAATCAACGCGAAATTTAATAAGCTTTCTAACGATTCTTAAAAAATCTTTCTGACCTTATTTCACGCTGAGATACTCAAGAAAGACGAGAGGCATGTTTTTAATACGATTTTTTTAGTGGACTGACAATTCTGGCCGGTGCTGTAATGAGATTTTATGCGAATTGTTTGCGGTGAGTGTGAAGCGTAGGATATAGAGAGAGTTGAATGAACGGAGGAGGACGAAAAAAATGCGGTACCGTCATGGAACCTCGGCATTTGGATTGTAATTAATCTCATCATCAATGATCACATTTGCATTTGCGGTCAAAGAAAATCACGTAACACACGCGGAACTTGAGGAGAAAAATCTTGCTTATTAACATTAAGCATCCATATGACATCCATAAGCACATTTTTTTTTTTTGACATTATAATAATTCCTCGATAAAAGAGGAAAACCACCTTTGCAGATATTACTCAACACACAATTATGTGATAACATTTAAACAAAATGCAAATTGCATCAGCTTTGGCACTATTTCGCACTTATAGAAGTTACTCTATAAAAATGATTCCAGGAAGAAAATTGACTGAAGAATAATATTTTTAAAAGAAGAGTTTTAGTTCATTTTGTCATATAAATGATGAATAAGAGCGAGATTCGAATATTTTTTATTATAAAGATATAGAAAATGATTTCCAGAAAGGTCATTGCTGCACCTGGTGGAAAATCTTAGTCACTGTCATCGAGAGGTTGACTCTCGAGATGTTGGTTTTCGTCCGCAAATTCTCCAATTACTGAGCGGCCAGACGATTTTCCAAGAAGACGGGAAGCGATTTCACGTCGAAAGTTTTCTTGGCAATCAGGGTAGCCAATTGCGTTGCGTAAAGCAAACCGTAAAGTCGTAACTTGAGTGGGACATGTGTCTCGATGGTCCACGATATATCTTGCTTTAACAAAACGTCACGCCTTCACTTTTTGTGATTACAAAACCATATTTTCATGTGTCAAATTCGACATATCATATCAGTTATCTACGTTTGTTATAGTTATCAGAAATTTTTTGATAGAACAAAAAACCAATAACAGTGAGATTTCCTTCTGGGTAAACTTGTGTTATCTTCTGGTTTATCTCTATTTGGATAACACCAGCTTTTACGCATTACGTACGTAGGTATTAGATTATATAGTTTTGACAAAAAACAATAATAAAAACACTATAATCCTGCGTATTGACACAACAAATAATAAAATTCATTTTCTCCAAGATATTTACTTATTTATCTCTTTAAGTGAAGAATTATCTGCACCTTTAGTAAGAGGGTTTAGAAAAATTACGTAACAAACAAAAGAATTTTTGTAACATGCACAAAAAGTCCGTGTTTTTGTTCATGGAAAGTATACGAGAAATGGCGCTTTTTGATTAGATATGTGAAAACAAATTCTGCGCATGCGCATCTTTTTTCGCAAACTATTTTAAGGGTATGTAATACATAATGACGTCACGAATTAATGACCGATTTTTTATTTACATTCAGCGGGTTTATTAAGAGAGAAGTGCAAATATAATGTTGAAATTTTGGGAAATAATAAAGAATGTATTTAGGCATCGATGTATGGTGCGTTTCAGTTTTTATTTCAAAAAAAAATTTTCGAAAAATAATTTTTTTTCAAAATATAAATTGAATCGCACCAGACATGGATTCCTTGATATATTCCTTATTATTTCCTCAAATTGAGCGTTAATGAGCGAAGCCGAATATGAACGAACGCGCTCTAAACTACTCTGAGTGTCGAGAGAGGTTTTTGAGGTTTTTTAGGTTTGAAAGGTTTCATTTTTGAGGTTAGAAAATTTCGCGTAACAATAAACTATTGTTAGGGAAATTTCCGTGACAATAGGCTATTGTTACGGAAATTTCCCTAACAATAGTTTATTGTTACGCGAAATTTTTTAGTATCATTAGCCTGTTGTCACGGAAAAATTTTCTGTAACAATAGGTTATTGTTACCGAAATTTCCGTAACAATAAGTTATTGTCACGGAACAGGCTATTAATACTAAAAAATTTCCGTAACAATAAACTATTGTTACGGAAATTTCCGTAACAATAGTTTATTGTAACGCGAAATTTTCTAACCTCAAAAATGTAATCTCTCAACACTGAGAGAAGCTTAGAGCGCGTTCATTCATATTCAGCTTCGGTTGTCAATGATCGGAAACGCGAGTTCGCGAGTCTCACACGACTCAGTAGTGTATCATGAAGCAATGAGTAGTGTAGATTGCACTACTCAGTGCTCTATCGACATTCGTGTAGCATAAACGACTGGTTACTCTCGATAAATGACCGCTTCGTGTTTATACACTAACCAGTAGTGTATGAAAAAATTTTCCGTCATTTCGACATTTTCATTTGGCTTTTTCTCGATGTCATGACGAAAAGCACTGTATTTGCCATGTCCAAACGAAAATTTTGGCTCGAGTGATTAAATCCCTCGGCTTCGCCTCATGATTTAAACTAAGCTCTCGCCAAAATTTGCGTTTAAACTTGGCGAATAATATACTATTCTTTATAACACATGCATGATTTCAGTCCTTTTTTAAGCCTATTAAGCGGGGCTAAACCTCTATTTTACACTCCCTAGGGAGTAAAAATTGACGTCATATATAAATAATGAAAAATTATATATCTGTAAGCTTGCATTTTGCGATAATCAGCCCCTCACCGTAAAAACTCTTAGGAAATTTTGGTTGTCTATTGATACGGAAATTTCCGTAACAATAGGCTATTTCCACGGAAATTGTTCCGTGACAATAGACTGTTGTTACGGAAACTTCCGTAACAATAGACTATCCCAAGGACATTTTTTCGTGACAATAGATTATTGTTACAGAAACTTCTGTAGCAATAAATTATTTTTACGGAAAATTTTCCGTAACAATCGCCTATTGTTACGGAAAAATTTCCGTAACAATAGCCTATTGTTACCGAAAAAATAGGTTATTCCCAAGGAAATTTTTCCGCAACAATATACTATTGTTATGGAAATTTCCGTAACAATAGTCGATTACTTACTTACAATAGTACTTACTTACTAACAATAGTCGATTTCATTCTTACTTTCCGTAAGAATAACTTACTGTTACGGAAATTTCCGTTACAATAAGTTATTCTTACGGAAATTTTTCCGTGACAATAGGTTTTAAAATCAAATATGGGCGGAAATCATGCATTTGTTATAAAAAATATTGTATGCGCCAAGGTGGGAGGGACTTTTTCGACTTGTGTACGTTTTCAGTACTCGTCGAAAAAGTCCCTCTTCTCCCCCTAGGTGCATAATATACTATTTTCGATAAACGAACCAGTCGTGTAGAGATAAGCACTCAGTGCTTCAGCATTTTCTCCGTGTACCCAGGTGGAAAATTATGCATAATCTATTCATAATGAAATATGGGTAGTCACTATGCAAAAAATTATGCATAAATTATGCATAAAATGTTGCAAACAAATGACAACTAGTTTTTAACTGTTTCCAACATTTTGATACTTTTAGATTTATTTAATATACGTAATTTATGCATAATTTTTGGCATATTGACTATCCATAGTTTATTATGCATAGATTATGCATAATTTTTCCACCTGGGCATATGAAGCAAATATGCAATACAGACCTTGAAATCTAATACACACACGCATATTAAATTTAATACAAAAGTATCTTAACCCTAATACAAAATGTATTAGTTTTAACATAAATATGTATGTGTAGTAAGTTTAATGTACATTGTATATTAATCGTCAGCTAAGATACAGTATATTAAAATTAAGATTCATGTACATTAATCTTAAAAATTATGTGTATATTAAGTTTAAGATCATTTCTAACAATGTATGTGTGCGGTTGATTAGCGATTATTATTATTGTATGCCTTTACCTACCCCAAGCGGATCTTCTTGCAGACAAAATATCGAGTCTGTAATTAGGAATATCTCGAGAATCAGTGACGCTGTAATAAGATTACATATGTGCAGATTTTTTAACGACCTACTGAGAATGTGCATACGTGATTAATATCACGCCACAATTTGCATGTAGTGCATCACATTGCGAGTACACACGCGAAATTTATTCGTAACAGCCTTCACGTGCCATAGGACACAAACGGCTGACGCAAACCAGTTTTTCCATTCAGTCATTCCAATATAACATATATGCAGTTTATTCGTGCTGCAAGTACAGTACCGACCAGAATTGTCAGTCAACTAAAAAAAATCGTATTAAAAACATGCCTCTCTTCTTTCTTAGTTATCTCAATGTGAAATTAGGTCAGAAAGATTTTTAAAAAATTGTTAGAAAGCTTATTAAATTTTGCGTCAATTGATCCCTACTCGAAGTATTTTTGATAGATAGGAACGGAGTGAGCATGTGAGAAATACAGACCTATTTTCCATTTTTAACCAATTTTCGATTCTCAACTTCCACTGCTTGCATACTTCAGGGTAGTGAATAGAAAATATTGAAACTTCGCTGAATTAAGGTTTAAAATCTTCTTTTCAAAATGAGATCAAGGACGTAATGAAATATTAACTGGTTCTCGAATTGTCATTAAAAATGTGGAAGCATATCCAAGACGAAAATCGGTCGGTCGAGTGGTGACCGCAGTTTTCCGTCTCTTGTTTTCCATGCGTTAACAAAAGATAAAAGTTCGACTGCCGCTCAAAGAACCAATTTTCGTCTTAGGCATCCTTCCACATTATTTAAGATAATTCGAGAACCTGATAATATTTTATCATGTTCTTGTCCTCATTTTAAAGAGGAGATTTTAAAATTTATTTTAGCAGAGTTTCAATTTTTTCCATTTACTAGCCTGAAGCATGCAGACAGTGGAATTTGAGAATAGAAAATTGGTTAAAAACGGAAAATAGGTTTGTCTTTCTCACATGCCGTCGCATGCGAGAGCATGTAAGCATTTATGAAAAATACTTTGAGTAGCGATTATCCGACGCGAAATTTAATAAGCTTTCTAACGATTTTTTAAAAATCTTTCTAACCTAATTTCTCGCTGAGATACCCAAGAAAGAAGAGAGGCATGTTTTTAATACGATTGTTCTTAGTGGCCTGACAATTTTGGCTGATACTGTATAGGTATTTAAAGTAATAAAAGGAATCATTCAAATGAATTTTACGAATCGGGCAGGAATCGCTTTACGCTTTACATATATATATATATATATATATATATAAAATTAGTGCTCGCAATTACGTACATGAGCAATTAAGTTCACCTTCAGACCACCCAGCGAATAATCATGAAGAATTTCATTAGGAAGTAAAGATTTCAATGTTTCTTTTGAATCTTCACTTAGGAAGACGAAAATTCGGAAAATAAGAAGTTTATGTGCATTGTTAGAAATGTCCGTAAAATAATAGCAGGATAAGCATTGGCTGGGTGCTCTGATGTAAGATTAAATTTCTCAAAATATTAAATCTAAAGAATAATTTTTATGGGAGTTTGGGGGTATAAAAAAAATCGAAAAATTGTTTTTTCTCGTGAATGGCAGAGCCGATTCTGGTGAATCTGCGCCGAGGGGAAAACAACTCCTAAAATCGCGGTCCAGCGGAAGTGGATTACCTCGGATTACCCCAGATAAACCTAGAGTACCTTGGATTACACCGGATTACTCCGATTGACTTGGATTATTCCAGATTACTTCGGATTACGCCGAATTACGCTGGTTTACTCGGATTACCAGTTCGGATCACCAAGTGGTCCAGCGGATTACTAGAGTTGTTTCGTGTTCCAGCTTTATTCGTTACTTCAAGTGACTTAAATGACTTTTTCAAAAATTAAAAAAAAATTGTGACTACTTAAAGCAGTCAGAATTTTTTTTAAATTTTCAAAAAAATTTTTACAACTACCATATTTTCACAGAAAAATCGTCTCGTTGTCTACTTTAACACATTTTTTTCGATTTTTTTAGAGGTACTTGATAGTCAAGAAAATTTTAGAAAATTTCAAATTTTTTTTGGCTGTTTTAGGGGTCACTAAATTTTTCTAATTTTTATGGAAAGTCGTCCTATTGGTCTTCACAACGTGTATTTTTTCATCAAAATCGGCTCGGCCGTTCTTGAGAAAAAAAGGTTTTCGAATTTTTTTATCACCATTATAATTGCCATAAAAATTATTTTTCAGATTTAATTTTCTGGGAAATTTAATCTTTTATCAGTGCCAACTTGTGGTAAAAATCTCGATCAAATCCGAGTGGGGGCACTGAGACCAACTGCTACGGCCTTTCCGGAAATTAAGTTACGAAGGTTACAGAAACTTTTATGAAATATTAGACACCTTTCAGGAACCATATTTGAAAATTACTAATACATAACTGAATTTTCCTAAATTTATATTAAATTCACTAACTTTTAATTGAAATTTATGGAAAGGTAACTAAATTTTCAGTTACGTCTTACTGGTTTCAGAATTTTCAGTTACAAGTATCGTAAAATTAAGTTATTTTAATAGAATATTCAGTCACTTGTAACTGTATTTTCGAAACTTTTTCCTAAATTTTGCAAAAATGTAACTGAAATTACGAAACTGTAACTAAAATTTCGGTTATGCTAACTGATGCATAAACAGTCACATGTCTCTGAAAATTATCTTTTGTTTTATATTTTAATTATTACCGTTTTTGCTTCTTCAAAGAGGAAACCTGGCAGTGCTGATAATAATGTTCAAATTTCGAAAATAGGCAAAAAATTTAAGCAAAAAACACTCAATAACTAGCGACCGTTCCGTATCAGTTGTGTATTTCCAACTGGGATCTACTTGAAACGAATTCAAAATTTCTATCTCTGCAGCAATTTTAGTTTTAGAATTTAGACTTTGGAGTTCCAGGGATTTGACTTTGACATACATTTTCCGAGGACTACGTTCGAATTCTCACGTAGACAAAATGCGTGGAGAATAACTTCAGAAATTATGTAAACTCATGGTCGGATTGAGGCATCGAAAAATTGGAAAACAATCCTGAATGGGTCGGTAAAATATTGGCATATTGGGCCAATGTGATAGTCCTCTTTTTTTAACAATCAAAAGGAACTGTGGTTTCCGTACCTATCCACACATTTAAGCACTCAAATTTCTGATAATTTAACAAAAATTCTGGTTATTTTATCTGGAATTTTAAATTGACTATTTTAACAACCCACGTGAAAAAATATATTGTATAATTTAAAGTGGATATCCAAATTCCTGATCACATGTATTTTAAAAGTCTATTTTGGCCAAAATTAGAGAAAAACAATGCTATTTTTTTTTGTTGATAGATTTGACAGTTCATTCCTTATTTATTGTGTCAAAGCGATAGTTAAAAAGGTTATATTAGATTAAAATTTAGGTGATCAGGAATTGGAATATTCAGAATTTTTCATATAAACACTTGTCTTTAAGACATTTTTTAAGGATTTATCTTTTTTTTTCGCTTATTTTAAAGAAAACTAGTCAAATTATACGACGGATTCATAGTTTTTGTTTTTAAACATTAGTGAAATTTAAAATATTTTAAAAACTGGAGCTCATAACCTTAAATGATGAGTAAATGGGACATCTACCTTATCTATTCGATGATTGTTGTTGGGTTGGGGTCAGGAAATGATTAAAACAGTAGTAAAATTCCAACGAACGTTTCGGCAACGTTATTGTCTAAGTATAACAAAGAAACTCATACCAAAGTATAAAGTATATATGTAAATCTATATTCTAGAATATAAATCACTGAAGATAATAATTACTTTAGTAATAATTAAAAAAAGTAAAATATGTGGCTTAGTCCGTAACACATAGGAATATTAATTTTTATATTTTATAAAATTAACTTTTCTGAGTACTCAGTTTATTTGAAATTTTAAAACTTTTTTGTTCCAAGTTCAGGCTTTGGCAGAATCGAGGAAAGAAATTGAAGAGTTCTCTTCATAAATTCATGAAATTCTATGGAGATTTATCTTTAAAATGGACATCCCAGAGATATTGACATTTCCGCCCGTGAAAACACTCGTTTATCCCGAACAAAATGTCCTCAAGATATCTCCAAGATATCTCACATATATCTCTAAAAATTCTCTAAAATATTCTGCTGATAAAATGAAATGATATCATTAATGTAATTCACACATTAACAAAATTGTTTTTTCAAATTAAATTTCAACTTATATAAATTGAGATTTAATCTGAAAGAACAATTTTATTAATGTGTGAATTACATTAATTATTTATAAAATTGAGACATATATAGGATATCTTAGAATATCTTCAAGATGTCCCGTGGATATTGGCATTTCCGCCCTAAAAGATATTACCAGCTATCACTTTATATATCCGAAGAATATCCCATGGATATATTGAGATGTAAATTGGACCTAAACGGGATATCTCGTCGATATCCTTTACTATGAGGGCATATTAAAGTTTTAGGTTTATAGAACGCAAAAATTTGTTCTCCTGGGAAAAATTATGTATTAAATTTGTATTTTAAGCGGCAATTCTGATTGTTGTAATCAGTATTCTGTGATATTTTATGCATTAAATTACGCGTAAAATAATAAAAAATTCCAGTTACTCAAGACATTACTGCGACGTATTTTTATATCTAATCAAAACACGATAAAAATGTACATACTAATGGAAATTTAATATCTTAATGATTGTACTACATGCTTATGAAAATCCCCGCATTCGGAATTTCATCGTTGACTGCCCTTCTGCATATGTATACTGTTAGAAATGATCGTAATTTTCATATACAGGATGTATATTAAATTTCAAACACTTTAGTGTATGAAATTGAAATTAATATAAATGTATCTTAAATTTAAAATGTATACGAAATTTAAGATACATGTATACACTGCTCCCTCGGTTTAGTGCAGTTTTCGGGGATGGCCTTCGAATAAAATTGAAGGTATCTCAAACGTAAACCAGTAAGGGCCGTATGAACATATTTCTGTTTGATTTTTATTATGTATGAAAAATATTTTTTAAATGTAAGTTTAATTTAACTTTTACTTTAATTTTAAGTTTTATTTAGTTATTATTTATTAATTATTATATTTAACGCATAACCAAATTACTGTAAACGAACTGAAGCGAACTGACGAAATAGGGTACTGGGTAATAGGGTAATCCGCTTAGGGTACTGCCCGCTTTGTGACTACGGTACTTGCAAAACTTCGCTGAGTTCCCAGCTCAGCTCTCTCATCCCCTTGGACCAGCGAAAATTCCTGGAACCCATATACCGGGGTGAAATAAAGCAGTATAGTAGTGTATTATCAAATTCACATAATTCCATTTTACATGTAGTATAAATAATTCTAGAAATAAATTTAGATTATAATTAATAAAGTAAGATATTTTCTTCTAGTTAAATATAACTTTAGTTGAATTTAATATACAGAAGTATAATTAATTGAAGATTTAAAATTCCTAACCTAAAAGTACTACACGCGTGATAAAATTCTTGTATTTAGAGATATTTTTGGAAAAAGTTGACCTATATAAGTCACTATTTTATTATAAACAACAAATGAATATAGAAATTATAGATAATTATTTTGATTTATAATAAGTAAGATTTAAGAAATAAAAAGACTTTATGGATTGGCGCAATCTGTATTACCGACCCGCTGGCGGGCTGTATATTAAATTTAAGACACACATGTATCTTAAATTTCAATAGCCGTGTTGCGTATTTGCTTCACATACTTGTAACATATCTTAAATTAACTACAGATTTTTCTAACAATGGATATTCTGCAATTTTTGAGAAGTCTGCAAGAATCACGCTGTATAAGTTTTAATCAATGTAATTACCTCTTGTGAAAGATGTTTCCAATTCGAACGAGCTTTCTCGAATCTTCATTCCCTTGTTTTGTGGAATTCTCTCTCTCTTACTCTATATTTCGCATGTTCTGTGGGTAGAGAAAATAATTTAGTCGTCCGCTCGTTCGTCAGGGTGGAAGGCGTGCGAGACTGATTGGGCTCGACGCGGCGAGGCACGTGCAACGATTAGGTCGGTTAGGCAGACAGCGCGACGCCGTTTATTTGCGTCTCGACGACCAGCACACAGGTGTTTGAATCCAGAGCTTTTGGCGTCTACAGATTCGAAATCAAAGCCTCGCCACCCATAATGAAAATGACGACACCATTAGCACAATTTGTCCCATCATTTTTAAACATTATGTCGCTGATGTGTCCAAATTTCAATTAAAAGCTCAAGAATACTTACAGGATTTTGAAAAATTGTAGAGTGTGATCAGCAAAATTGAGATTAAATATGAAATTCCCTGATCTTCCCTTGTCTTTTTTATGACCTTTAATTTTCCCTGACAACGAAAAATTAAAAACCCTTGTTAGTCACGGCATTGCAAAGCCGTTCCGTAACAATTATGAGAATTAATAAAATTATATAATATTAATAAATCTCAATCCTTCGAGCGGCAAAAAGATTTAGGTTGTGGAACTTGACTCGTTTAAAGAGTTGAAACTTACCTTGCTTTACTTGTAGGTAGTTATTGAAAGGAAATGGAATTGGAGTAGAGGAAAAACAAAGATCAATCAGACACATAAAATTTTATTTTATTACATTTACGAACGTTGCAGATCAGAGGTTATACACTCATACCTAGATTATGGGCCACCTTCACGGTCGTTCACGCTTCACTGATTTTGTCCCCCGCCCCTGAGCGTCCCGCGACGGCGCCATCGCTCGGGCAGTCAGGGC
>JBAGKK010171318.1:0-23374 GCA_037177015.1 Euceroptres primus | reverse complement strand
TTTTTCTATCACTCCACGGCCACTCACTCATATAAAATCGACGTAAAAAAAGTTACTTTGAGACATATGCAGATCGAATTAAAATTGCCTGAAACGCATAGATCCGATGAGTCTCAGAGAACCTTTACGAAGAATTGATATAAAAGTTTTATTCTATCACTACACCTCCACTCACTCATATAAAATCGACCTAAAAAAAGGTAGAAAGATTAACATTGCATTATATTTTGTGATCATTGGAGACATTTAAATTGAAGGAAAATAAATTTTTTGTATTACAGAGAAATATTTGCAATAGAAACATTTATTTGCAGAATCCGCTTTCAAGTTACAACGGAAATTTGATATACTATATTTAGACCAACCCTTCGCAGAGGGTTGCCGAATAATCCATGCGTTTTTGAATTTTTGTTTTGTTTTTATTGTTTATTTTTTTTATAAAGATTCAAACGCACGGACTATAGGAATAAGTGCACACGAGACACAGACAGGTAGACGTCGAAGTCCTCAAAATTAAAGGAGCATTGCACTTTCTTCATTATAAAAATAAGGAAGAGTTGTGTTACGTTTCCTTGAATTTTAAACACTCGATGGAGACGCTATAGATGAGGTTTTTTGTGTGTTGGAAGGTGCAGATGCAGTCACCGAGAAAGTTATCGCACTTCTCACCTTCGTATTTCAGGATTATTCCTGGTCGTGAGTTCCAGGAAGTCACTTTTTATACAAAAAAATTTAAATTCAGTAATTAAGGTATTATAAGCATGAAAAAATATTTAATTACGAATCACAGTGTTATTGTTGATGGTATCATTTAACGGAAAGAAGATTATTTTTCATGAAAAAATTTAAAACACAAACATTGTTTATTTATTAAATATAATTTTTACCGAATTTTCCTTCTTATCGCTTGTGAGTGGACTTTTTCAAATGTTTTTAATCTGTTTGTTAAAATTTGTCGTAGGTACCAATGAAATGCTCATCATATTTTAGTAATTTCTACAACTTTGCCTTTTCCAATTTTGAAAAAAAACTAAACTAGTGAATTAGTTAATAAATATAGTTATTTGTTTATAAAGAATTTTTGTTCAAAAAATTTTTTTAATGATTTCAGATTTAATGATTTTTTAAATGATTGCAGTCATTAAAAAAATTATTTTTGGAAATTGGATTAGATAAATTTCCAGAGGTATTTTATTAGGTATTTATTATTACTAGGTATTATTATTAGGTGTTGATGAGTCAGTCTCGACCTTGTATATATTAGATCCTTGATCAGTCTTCGATTGGAAAGGTCATTTAAATTAAAGACATGAAAATATTATTAAACGTTTCGGTCCTGATTTTGGAGCCTTTTCAATAAAATTTTATTGTAGTCAAATTCTGAAAGAAGAAACAACAAATCGTTTAACATACAAAAAGTAAAGAGTATAATCAAAGTAACCAAAGTTTGGATAAGTGACAATTTTGAATAATCAAATATGAGAAAAACAATCCTCGTCGGAAAGTTATTGAAAAATATTTGATCAATAAACACCAAAATGTTGCCGTTAATTTACGCTTTTTCTTTTTTCCCATATTTTCAGCTTTAATTATAGAATTGGACACTAAGTCCCTTGTTTCTTATTTGTTTGATCGCACTTGAAGGTTTTGAAATTACTTATCAAGATAAATTTCAATATTGAGTGTCGTTTCAGTTTTCACTTTCTTTGTTGTCCTCAGTAGACGTTCAACCAGGTTGGCGACCGGTGTGACGTGAAATCTTGCCAACTTGGTAAAAAATGTTTTTAAACAATTTTACAAGTTTTATAATTTTATACGTCTTTTATGTTGTGTTTTTGTATACGAACGTTACATAAATATTTTTTAATGTTAATTCATTGACTTTATGTCTTTCGAACTTGAAACATTTTACATAGAATGATTGAATTCGTTGTACAGGCATGTTTTATTGATTTTTTTAAAATAAGTGGACTTTTTCAAATGTTTTTAATCTGTTTGTTAAAATTTGTCGTAGGTACCAATGAAATGCTCATCATATTTTAGTAATTTCTTTTATTTATAAACTTAATTTATTTGATTATTCAAAATTGTCACTTATCCAAACTTTCGCTACTTTGATTATATTCTTTACTTTTTTGTATGTTAAACCAGAGTGTCTAGCGTCCTGGAAATCCTTGAAAACCTGGAAAAGTCCTTGAATTTGATTCATAGTCCTGGGATTCTTATCTCTACATCTGAATTAGTAGTTTTCTTTAAATGATAAATATTAAAAAGTTCTCAATGTGGTTATAACTAATTAAGGATCATGCATTTGTTCGCTTGAACATTTTTCTAAAAAAGTTCGAAACTTAGTTAATTTAGTTTTGCAAATTGTACGCGATTGACGAGCACTTTCTAAATCCATTGTTACTTTATAGATAACGATACTGAATACAAATTACGAAAATACAAATAAAATAAATAAATACAAATACAAATCTGTTTACAATACGCTTACTTGAGTCCTGTTGATTGATCAGTCATAGATTACTCAGTGATTAAGCTTTTGTAGAAAACTACTGATTCACTTAGTAAACTACTAACTAGTTTACTAATTCAGGTAATTCAGTTTAGTGAATTTTTTAAATTTTGACTTTTTCGATCCGGTTTTTTTTAAAAAAAGCTTTATTTTATCATCAAAATAAGAAATCAATCGGGGGAGCTTGAGAAGCTAATGCACTTTTTATTTTTTATTAAAAAATTTAAAAATATAAACTTAAAATGTTTAAAATTTCCAATTTCCAGTTATTCGCTGCGATTTTTTTAAAAAGCTTTATTTTATCGTTCAAACATACAATCAATCGGGGAAGATCAAGAATCTAATGTTCTTTTTATTACTTTGTTAACAAACTTAAATAAATTTAAGCTTAAAATTTTAAAAATTTACAATTTTGAGTTTTTCGCTCCGGTCTCTTTTTAAGCATTATTTTATCATTGAAACAAGAAATCCATCCTCCTTGTGTCTCCCCAGAATAATTGACTTTTTCTATAAAGTGGGAAGATATTGTTTAATATAATTTATATAATTTGTAAGCTTTAAAAAATTTCATTATATTAACAATATCTTCTGATTTCTGATATATGGAGACTGGGGATTCGAGGTCTCTTTGTTTCGTCGAATTGCTGGTCAATTAAATGAAAATTTATGCCCCCCCCCTGATTAATTAAAATTCTGTATATAGCAGAAGGTATATTCAAGAAATATAAATAAACTTTTATTTAATTGTGCCTCCCCTAATTAATTAAATTTTTCCATAAATCAGAAGATATTGTCTAATTATAATGTAATATAATTTTTGTTAAAGCTTACGAATTATATTTCGCAAATAAATAAAATTACAATTTTTTTTAAGTTCCCAAATTGATTTCTTATTTCAATGATAAAATAAAGCTTTTAAAAAACAGACCGCAGCTAAAAACTCGTAATTAGGAATTTTTTTAATTTTAAATTTAAAAATTTTTTAAATAAAATAATAAAAAGTGCGGATTGATTTCTTGTTTGAGTAATGAAATAAAGCTTTTTTTCTAAAAAAGGCTGCAATAAACTGGAAATTGGGATTTTTAAAATTTTAAGTTTTTTAATAAAATAATGAAAAGTACATTAATTTCTCGACATCCAAGGATTTATTTCTTAGTTTTGTGATAAAATAAAGCTTTTTAAACAAAACCGGATCAAAAAACTCAAAATTGGGAATTTTTAAAATTTAAATGTTCAAGTTTTCTTAATAAAATAATACAAAGGACATTAGTTTTTAGAACTCCCATGATTGATTTCTTGCTTGAGTAATGAAATAAAGCTTTTTTTTAAAAAAAGGCTGCAAAAAAACTGGAAATTGGGAATTTTAAAAATTTTAAGTTTATACATATTTTTAAATTTTTTAATAAAATAATACAAAGGGCATTAGTTTCTTGAGCTCCCCTGATTGATTTTTTGTTTGAGTAATGAAATAAAGCTTTTTTTAAAAAAAAGGCTACAAAAAACTAGAAATTTGGAATTTTTAAAATTTTATGTTTAATTTTTAAGTTTTTTATAATAATAAAATAATAAAAAGTACATTAATTTCTTGAGCTCCCACGATTGATTTCTTGTTTCAATGATGAAATACAACTTTAATAAAAAAATACCTTAGTGAAAAACTAATTATTGGGAATTTTTAAAATTTAAAATTTTTAAGTTTTTTAAGGAAATAATAAAAAGTACATTAATTTCTCGAGTTCCCACTATTGATTTCTTTCTTTTTTTTTTGATAAAAGAAAGCTTTTTTTTAAAAAAAACCGGATGTTCGAAAAAGTCGAAATTGGGAAAAGTCACTAAACTGCATAACTGTTAGGCTTATTAAGTGAATTTGTAGTTTTTTTAAATTAAAGATTAATAGAAAACTACTAATTCTTTTTAGGGAGTATTCCCTTAAACAAAAAATAGTTTTTTGAGCTTTTGCAGATAGAGTTAGCTAAACTCAAGAATTTCATAAATCGCATAATAAACATTTTATATGATTCATTTAATTGTGCCAATTATACAGGAAAACCTGGAAAAGTCCTGGAATTTTTTTTAGAAGAATTGCTAGACACCTCGGTTAAACGATTTTTGTTTCTTCTTTCAGAATTTGACTATAATAAAATTTTACTGAAGAGGGTCTAAAGTCAGGATCGAAACGTTTAATAATATTTTCTTGCCTTTAATTTAAATGACCTTTCCAATCGAAGACTGATCAAAGATCTAATTATTATTAGGTATTTTATTCTTAGAAATAAAATAAAATAAAATAAAATTGCATAATTTTCCAAAAATTGGCAATAAACGAAAAGAAAAAAGTTTGGCAAATAATAAAATTTTATAAATAGAGATTTGATGAATTGCAATTCTTGAAAGTGTAATTAAATATTTTTTCCAGCGAATCAAGGCAACATATTTTAACCGTCGTCACATTTTGAGAGAAGTAACAAACACTGGATTGAAAAAATTAAATTAAAGTTTCTGGTTAAAATACAAATTTAAATATGTGAGTGATGGGTGATCGCATTTATCCATTTAAAAATATTTCTCCTCAAAATCACGCATTTTGATCCGCACATGGTTTTTATGATTTTACATTTTTATAAAAAGTTTATAATTTATGAAGAAGCTATGAAAGTATAAGAAAGTTTTTCCGAGTTGGAATATTCACTTCATTTAAAAAAAACAGTATTTATTCAATTTGAAAAACTTTAGTTTGAATACTTTCAAAAATGAATAATTAATTTTTTAAATTAAACCCTGCAAAAGTTAGTATTAGAAAGGAATTTAATGTTTCATAAAATATGATTCTCAGTCATCTTTTACTTATATTACTTATTGATTGAAAGGCTCTCATTAAAAGAGTTTTGATCCTTTTGATCTTTTGATATTTCTAGTGATCTGATTTTTTCTAAAATTTTATTTCTTTACTTTTAGGAGGACCACACTTTGAGAGACGTTAGAACAAATTCTTAATGAGGGAAATTTGTTATCTTCCAATCAATTTTCCACGCATCCATTTCATCATTCGTCCATCAGGGATTCTCAGTGGAAGTAGAAATAGTTACAAGTATTTACTATACATGTGTGAATGGGGACGTGAAAGTGCTGGCACATTTAATTGTCGAGATCGTGTGGAGATTCACACCGATTGAGCATCGCAATAAGTCACGCAAGCTTCCACTTGTGAACTTTCAATCGAACAAGGGTTGCAATTTTATTTTTCACATAGCTTTTTCTTCTTCGTCGACTTCAGTTTCCTTGACGAGAAGAAGATTCAAGTATTTTCAAACCTCAATGACTCTTGGCACTGCATTTATGTCCAGGGCACAACTTCCTCTTGTGTCTGGCGAATCCATTAATTCTTCCAATGGCATTTCACCCGCTGTTCTCATGTCATCTCGGACCTTTTCCACCTGAAAGAAAAAGTAAAATTTAGTTTTTCCTTTCCTTTAATTTTATTTTTAATCCAAAAAGACCAGTGAATATTATTTATCTTTTTTTTCAGGATCATTGCAAGTACTTCAGGGAACAAAAGTCGTCGAGATCTCTTCTTCAAAGTTCAAATACTCTAAAAAGCTTGAAAATACTATTTACATACCTGTCGCAAGACTCTCAAGAGATTCAATCCAGCGACTTTTTTCAAATCGAGTACAGTCCACTTTCCGCTTCGAAGAAGCTCTGCAAACAACTCTGGATATCTGGAAACGTCCTCGAGGCCTCGAGGTGTTCTAAATAAAACGAAACGTCAATAAAAGAGTTAAAAGCATCTTTAAGAGTTCTTTTCGAGGCACTAAGGAACTTTTACGTACTTGTTAATACCATCAAAGTCTCCGCCAACTCCGATGTGGTCCACTCCAATTAAATTCCTAATGTGATAAATGTGTTCTGCAACGTCAGTCACGCTGGCCTCGGCCCCACATTTAACGAAGTAGTTGTAAAATGTGACCATCACCAGACCCTTGTTAGCAGCCTGGAACAAGCGAATATTTTAGGTCCTCAATTTTCAAGACTCTAGCCTCGGAAATATTATCCTCCTGCCTCGTGAAAAATAATTGACCAATTAAATGCCAGATACGGAATTTTTAAAGGCTTCAGAAAATATCTAATGATGGTGTTGAATTTTTTCTCGGGTGGCTTTTTAAATTAAAAAGCTCGAAGTTCATAAGCTTCTTCGTTCGGAAATTTTAGTTTCGAGATAATAGATTTTAAATCTGGGTGTTTTAAAAATATAATTATTTTTTATATTTCAAAAGCTTCCAAACTTCAAATCCATTTTCTTGAGAGAGCTGATTTTTGGAGTCTGAAAAATTTGTCGCAGTTGAAATTTGTGGTCGTTTGTCAAGGTTACAATTGAGGAAACTTTTCCTGAAAGCTGGCGGAAACTTTTCTTTTCTGAACCGGCGGATGAACGGGTTCGATAAGCCAAGCACCTAACGCTCGTAAATTCGAGACGCATTTATAAACGTGGGATAGTAAACAGCGTCAGGATGTCTGACTCTACATAGTTCACTTCACTCAGTCATGTCAGCCTTAGTTTTACTATCTTCGTAACTAACCATTTTAGCACATTTACTCCTGTCTTCACTAGCTTCAAAAGTCGTTACCCCCAATACATTTCAGTCCATTCTGAATCGCCCTGCTTTCTACTTTATCACTACAAAGTCTTTTATATTTCAAGCAATAACTGTTCTTTTTAATTTAGGCTCTTCTTTTCAATCAGATTTGAAATTCTAATTGCCTCATGATCCAATGTCGTTGGACCCAATGCACATCTGTTATGTGTTAGTTTTTCAAAATTTTGAAAAAATATTTTTTTCAAAATAATTTTTTTTTCAAAATTTTGAAAAAAATGACACATAACAGATGTGCCCTATCATATTTTCTATCATTTTCCTAAGTTTAAACTTCATACCTTTGTTTTAAAAAAATAGGATTGCCGAATATTTTTTATAACCCGTCGGTAATTTGTGACATCATAACGTATCACACGCCCTTAAGAGACTTTGTATCTAAGATGTGTTTGTAATTTTCAATATTTTCAAGGTAGCTTTAAAGGAATTTGATACATAATTACGTCACAAATTACCGACGGTTCCTTATTTATATATTCAACGTGTTTATTATTAGAGAAATGCAAATATAGCGCTGAAATTTTGTTAGTTAGTTGCAAATGCACCAGAAATTAGTAATAAACGAAAATATCTCAGGTCATCATGCGCAATCACACAATCAACCACCTGGGCTTCACAATCTAATTAAAAAAACAACTTTCTGCTCAATATAGAAATTGAAGCGCACCAGACATCGATGCCCACATATATTTCTTATTATTTTCTAAATTTTCAGCATTTCTTCAGTCCTGTGCAACAGACAAGAAAATAGCGTTCCCTTACTGTCCTAAGTTGAGTAGTTCCCAATATCTCCAGCGCGGCGCTAGTTGTCCCATCACTCCCTGCTTTTGCATTGCGAGCAATGGGACTAGACCACTTTTTAAAAGTTTTTCAGTAAACAAAATTTTATTTTCGTGAAAAAAAACTATTGAAATTAAATCAATTTGACATATTTAATATTTTAAAACAGTTTTCCAGGCCACTTCTATTAATACTAAAGGGAAAATATGAATTAAAAGGGCATGCAATAATCCTATGGAATATATCTTGGATTTGAATTTAAATAAAAGGTTAAATATTATCTTAAAAATTCATTTTCGAAACAAAATAAATAATATTATTAATAAAATGTAAAAAGAATTTCCTGAAAAAATTTGAATAATATTATTATATAAGTTTAAACTTACTATATTTGAGGGTTTATAGAGAGTACTCGTATTTTTAAATATAAGGGATATTATGTAATTTAAATTGAATTAAATTAATATATAAAAAATGTAATTTAACAATAAGTGAAGAACATAACAAATAATTTATTCAATATTGTAAGTTTTGAACAATTATATTTTTGAGAGGAATAAATAAGTCCACTGACGAGTATCACCAACTAATTGAATGCAATTCTTTTGGACTATAAATAAAAAACCACCCCAACAACAAATATTTTACAATAAATAAAAATTATAATTTTATAAAACTTTCAAAATGATTAAAATCAATATTTAACACATTTGTTCCATAAAGACTCTATATAATCACAGAAAAGAACATATAACATATTTATTCCTCTCAAAAATATACACTCTTCGCTCGTAATAAGGCCGGCCTCGGGGGTAGGCGGCACAATAATGGGTACGATTAAAATTCAGTTTGACCTGGATTTAAAGCGACGAGCGAGCACTTTTATCTCAACACTCAGGACCGCGTATATAGTCTCTGAACTTACAAAAGTAAATGCGCAGGGAGTCGCGATATAAACAACTTCTGGCAGCCCTGACTGCCCTAGCGATGGCGCCGTCGCAGCACGCTCAGGGGGGCGGGGGTAAAAGCAGTCAAGCGTGAAGAACCTTGAAGCCGGCCCTATTACGGCCGGCCTTATTACGCGCGATGAGTGTAATTGTTCAAAACTGTTGCTATATTGAATAAATCATTTTTATGACCTTCACTTATTGTTAAATTACATTTTTTAGGCTTTAGGGCCAAGCTAAAATTAACATCAAATATTATAATCGATTAATTCAATTTAAATTACATAATATCTATTATATCAAAAAGTGCGAGTACTCGCTATAAACACTCAAATGGTAACCTCAGAAAAAAGTTTGTTTGAATCAAACAAACAAATTTGTTTGATATCATATTATTGAAGGAAACAAATTTTTGGTTTCAATTAACAAAACATTTATTTCATTTTAATAAATGAAAAATATCTACCTTGTTAATCGAAACAAATATTTTTTTTGGTACAATTTGTTCGATTTAAATAAAGGATTTGCTTAAATTAAATCCTTTTGAGCTCAGACAAATATTTATTTGATTTAAACAAAAATTATAATTCACATACGATAGTTCTTTAGAAAAACGCTAATAGCGCAGAAGGATCTTTCTCACATTAAAGAGTACAATCATACTGAATATAAAGGCGTCTGAAACATGTTACAGTACCGTCGTTACGCATCCCGCGCATCCCGGTAGGTAGTCTAAAAAAGTGGTGTCTTACACTTAACACTTTTTAACCACAAAATTGAAAATTTTTAAAAATTATTTATAAAATTTAATAAAGTTTAAAAAACAAAATCTTTACTTCATTTAAAACAAAAAATGTTTAGAGCAAACAAAAACTTTTTTAACTTAAACAAAAGATTTATTCAATCTAAATAAAAATTTATTCAAATAAAATAAATAAGGACAAATAAAGAATTTCTTTGATTTAAACCAACATTTGTTTAGCCCCATGTCAACGTTATAATTTGTTTGATTCAAACAAATTGTGCTTGAATCAAAAAAATATTTTTCTGAGTGTAAGTTTAAACTCATATAATATTCAAATTCTTTTCAGGAAATTCTTTTTATATTGTATTATTAATATTACTTATTATGTTTTCGGAAATTAGTTTTTAAGATAATCAGGATTATTGCATGCACTTTTAATTCATATTTTCCCTCTAGTATTCACAGAAGTGGCCTGGAAAACTGTTTTGAAATATTAAATAAGTCAAATTGATTTAATTTCAGTAGTTTTTTTCAAGAAAATAATATTTTGTTTACTGAAAAACTTTAAAAAAGTGTTCTAGTCCCATTGCTGACAATGCAAAAAAGGGAGTGATGGGACAACTAGCACCTTGATGGAGATATTTGGAATTAATCAACTTAGGGCAGTTACGGAGCCAACGTAAAAATCTGAAATATGAAGTGATGCACAGGGCTGATTTCTCTAATAATAAAAGCGCTGAATATAAAGATATTCCATATCTTTATATTCAGGGAATGTGATACATTATGAATTCATGTTATACAAATGAGGGTTCTAAAGCCCTCTTAAAACAATTAAAAAGAAAATTGAACTTATTTTACAAAATAAAATGTTTACCTCAGTTGACATCAATGCTCCGTTGTCTTTTATCGTTTTCCAAAATTACAAATTGATTCATTCATCACTTTAATTATAAGCCCACCGAATGTAATTTTTTAAATATGATCGCTAATTCCATTACGACGACTATGATACAAGTTTTATCTGATTTTATATTCAGTAGACTTATTATTAAAATAATTAATGTATCGATTTGTAGTTTTTGGAAATGATAAAATACATAACGGAGCATTGATGTCAACTGCGGTACAAATTTTATTTTGTAAAATAAAAGATCAATTTGATCATTTCAAATTACTTTAAAAGGGCGTTAGAACTCTCATTCGCATAACATGAATTTATAATGTAACACATTGTCTGAATATAAAGTTATGGAATTCTTTATATTCAGCGAGTTTATTATTGGAGAAATGCAAATATAGGGCTAAAAATTTAGAAAATAATAAAGAATATATGTGGGCACCGATATCTGGTGCGCTTCAATTTCTATATTGAGAAGAAGGTTGTTTTTTTAATTAGATTGTGTTTACCTTGAAGCCTAGGAGGTTGATGCCGTGATTGCACATGATGACCTGAGATATTTTCGTTCATTACTAATTCCTGGTGCATTTGCAACTAACTAGAGAAAATAACATTGATATTGTCATAAATGAAGCTAATAAAAATATGCCCGAAATCGCATTTGTAATTAAAACGAAGGAATAAAATCGCTGATTATAATCGAGGTGAGAGTGCCTCCTGCTCCTGTTCTATATATCTACCTCCCATTTTTAATAGCGTTCAAAAGTGCAGAATATTCGAGTTTTTTTATAGGAGGTAGTACACGAAAATAAAATGTGTGGCAGGTGCGTATGTAGGGACTTTATAACGAGTGTGAAGTTTGCCGCCCGAGCGCACAGTGGGGCAAAAAAAATATCTCAGAAGCGGTTTGTAAACCGATTTGAACGTTTTTTTTTAAATTAAAGCTAATAAAATTCTGGATAAATCGGTCAGGACCGATTTTTAAAAAAAATTTTTAATTTTTTTATTTAATAACAAAAATGGAAAAAATTTGTTTTCTTTAGAAGACTACCGGTTTTCGAAGAATACTTGGATTCAATCCAAAATACCTAGAATTATTTAAGCAACTATCCAGAAAAGTTGTCTAATAGCTTAGAAATTTTTAAAAAATTTATTGAATTTGTTATAAACAAATAAGTGAGTGAAAATTGATTCACGGGGATTGGCAGTGATTCGTGATCTGATTTGCACTAAATTTGAACAATTTATAAACAAAAACCGTTTTTAATTGAACTCATGAAATATAATGAATAAGTTATTATTTTATAAACAAATTTTAAAAAACAGTTATCCATAGCAGGTAGTTATGTTGAAATCAATCAAGTTTTTTCTATTAAATCGGCGAAAAATTATATGAAAATGTCACAAAATTATCAGATTTATTTATCCAATAACATCTGATGATTGTTTAAACAAATTTAATTAACAAATGTCTGGTTATTTTTAGAGGTAAAAACTTGGGTTTTTCAACGTAATGAAGTGTAAATAACTAATTTTTTTATATAATATTATATATATATATATATATTATATATAATATTATATAAAATAACTAACCTTTTAGGTAGCTTATATGATAATCAACAATTTAAATTGTTAACAATTGTTTAAACAAATTTTTATCATCTTGGACATTTTTTAAGAAAACAATTGCGTTTCTTTAGGGTATTAGCAGATTGTTATTTAGTAATGTCTTTTTGCTATCGGTCGATAACAGTTGATAATTGTTTAAACTCAATTAATTAACAAATGCATTTTGCGGCTATTTTTAAAGGTAAAAACTTGGTTTTTTCAACGTAAACAACTGTTAATTACTAATTTTTTAACTTTTTTTATAAACTTCGGTAACGATCCACTATTGTTATTGTCATTAATAATTTTATAGACAATTTTTGTCCTCTCAGACATTTGTAAACAAAAACTTTAGTTTTTCTTGTGAAACATATAGAAAATTACTTAGACATAACTCCTTTTTATCATTTGATAACAAACGACAATTTGTTAAACAAATGATTAGATTTTGTCTGCTGGATAAACACGCTATACACATTAAGTCCATTGCTTCCCAGATTGCTTCCACAAGCTAAGTCTAAGTAATTTCCTATATATTTCACAAGAAAAACTGAAGTTTTGGTTTACAAATGTATGAGAGGACAAAAAATTGTCTATGAAATTATTAATGACAATAACAATAGTGGGTCGTTACCGAGTTTTATAAAAAAGATTAAAAATTAGTAATTAACAGTTGGTTACGTTGAAAAAACTAAGTTTTTACCTTTAAAAGTAGTCGAAAAGTGCATTTGTTAATTAATTTTGTTTAAACAATCATCAACTGTTATCTGCCGATAGCACAGAACCATTACTAAATAACAATCTGCTAATACCCTAAAGAAACGCAATTGTTTTCTTAAAAAATGCCTAAGATGATAAAAATTTGTTTAAATAATTGTTGTTAATAATGGTTAATAATTTTTGTTAATAATGAAAATTGTTGATGATCATATAAGTTTCCTAAAAGGTTAGAAATTAGTTATTTACACTTCACTACGTTGAAAAAAAAGTTCTTACCTCTAAAAATAGCCAGACAGTGCATTTGTTAATTAAATTTGTTTAAACAATCATCAGTTGTTATTGGATAAATAATTCTGATAATTTTGTGACATTTTCTTATAATTTTTGGCCGATTCAATAGAAAAAACTTGATTTATTTAAACATAACTACCTTCTTTGGATAATTGTTTATAAAATAACAATTTATTTATTATACTTCATGAATTCAATTAAAAAACTTTTGTTGTTGAACTTTTGTTCATAAATTGTTCAAATTTAGAGCAAATCAATTCACGAATCACAACCAATCTCCATGAATCCATCTTCACCCACTTATTTGCTTATAACAAATTCAATAAATTTTTAAACAATTTATAAACTGTTAGGCAACTTTCCTGGATAGTTGCTTGATTAATTCTAGGTATTTTGGATTGAATCCAAGTATTTTTCGAAAACCGGTACTCTTCTAAGAAAAAAAATTTGCCATATTTGTTATTAAATAGAAGAAAAATAAAAAACTTTTTTCAATATCGGCCCTGACCGATTTATGTGGAATTTTATTAGCTTTAATTAAAAAAAAAAGTTCAAATTGGTTCACAAACCGCTTCTGAATATCAATTTGTCCAGAGACATTTTTTTGCCCCACTGTGTGCTCGGGCGGCAAACTTCACACTCGTTATAAAATCTCTATTTATGCGTACTTGCCCCACAAATAACAATTATCAATTCTCAAAATTTCATCGCTATATTTGCATTTTTTTAGTAATAAATCCGCTGAATATAAGTAAGGAACGGATGGTAATTTGTGACGTCATTATGTATCAAATGCCCTTAAAAATGATCAGAATCCTTTGAACATGATGCATTTAAAATTATATGAAAGCTTCTGATGATGAGTCGAAGGAGTTTAGAATTAAAACCGATTTCAGTTTATATTTTTAGAAAAAGAAATCAAATAAAATCATTTTGTTGAATTTGTCTGTATTTCTGGGATAAAGTTTATTCTTCACAATCATAAACGAGCTGTCTAGCTAAAACCGCACATAATTCCCTTTGTTTTTTCCCTGCTGTCCTTTTGGTGCCAAAATCATGGAACAGAATCAGGGTTTTTCTTTTGTAGACTATCGATTTCAGTCCAGCATTTGTACACACGATACTCTCTTTTGTGTGCGATAGGACGTGATCGATGCATTCGTCGAAAGAGTATAATATTTTGTTAGTCTATTTTAAAATGCCTTTTTAAAAAAGATTTTCTGAATAACTCTTAGCTTTCTCTTTATTTCAAAATATTAAAAAATATTCATCCAGACACATCAGAAGGAATTGTTTCAACATTTTTCCAGACTAAGGTTCAAACTTCAGCTTAGGAATTTGAGTGGGTTCTTTTTTCATAGGTGAAAATTAATTAAATTCTTCTACTGTTTTTAATCAAATCAGGTATTTAATTAAATTTGAAAATTAAGTTTTCAAAGAAAAGCTCAAATTCTTTGTGTCCAAAATCCTTTAGAATCAAGACAAGATTTATTGCATCTACTTTGTTCCATCGTTTGCCTAGTAAGAATTTATAGTTTCTAAAGTTTCTGGAGAATAATTTCAGGTGACTGGCAGGGAAAAGGGGAGAGGAATGGTACTCGTCATCTCTTGGTGAAACTTTGCAAGGATTCGATATCGTCGGTTGGATGGAGGATAGAATCCTTAATACCAGGACCATTTTCAGGATCTCAACTGTGGTGGCTTCTAAATCCTCAGATTTAACGGATTTAAGCCGCTGACATTTTCCTAAGAAGGACTTTTCTCGACTCGAATATTTCTCTCAGATTGTTTTTAACTCTACTCTCTTAACCACTATTTTTGAACAAAATATATTTCAAGTTATATTCACTTATGATTTTCTTCTCTTAAAAAAGGTAAAATAATTGTTGATAAATCAATTGATGAAGAGCAGACTGTATACACATGAGAAATTTCTTTATGAATTTAAGAGCAAATATGTT
This sequence comes from Euceroptres primus, assembly GCA_037177015.1. Taxonomy (NCBI): domain Eukaryota; kingdom Metazoa; phylum Arthropoda; class Insecta; order Hymenoptera; family Figitidae; genus Euceroptres; species Euceroptres primus. The sequence goes on along the minus strand of JBAGKK010171318.1, from coordinate 8,248 downwards.
TTAGCATTCCCTGTACTGAAATATCTACACAATGGATTTTAATTAAGCGAAATAATCAAGGATCGTTTAAACTTGATGTGCAATTACCCTTGTCGCTTGGAGGAATCTGGAACGTTTGCCGCCATAAACGGTTTAATCGGTCTTCTAAAATACACTGAGAGGGAAGTGAGGAGCATTATTTTTAGCGCTGCCTAATTCAGATCCGTATAACGAAGTCGTGGATGGCTGCCTTAATGGCCTAGAAAACTCGAAGGTAGAAAGGAATCGTTTCTCGTAATTGTTTCAGGCCATTGAAACATCCCCTGGTGAACTGGATAATTATCTAGTCCAACCAGACAATTGACAAAAAACAAATAGCTAAATATTTTCGAAGTGGTAGGAAATATTTTTGAAGTCTAAAAATTCAAAATTGGGATATTCTACTGATCAAATTATTATTTAGTTTATTTTAAAAGTGGCCTTATTGATATTTTTTAAATTTTAGGTTTAAAATACTTGAGAGGCATTTGCAAAATGGATTTTAAAAAAATGAGATGGAAAGTTCTCTTTGGTGCTTAGAATAGGAAATTTTTTGCAGGTATTAAGAAAATTAATGTTGAACTGAAGAGAAACTTGAAGCAGTCAAACGAGGCGAAGGAAGTAATGAGAGACAATTAGATATCTTAAACAGACATAGTTAGAGGAAATAGAACAGAGAATTGAAACGAGAGAAAAGGGCAAGAAACAACGAACCGAAACTAAAGCTCTTCTTGGAATGAAATTGATGTTCAGTTCACTTACCAGCTGCTTGAGAATATCGTCGGGCACATTCCTCGAGGAGTTGCAAATGGCAAAGGCTGAAGAATGTGAGAATATGAGAGGTGCTTTACTCGCTCTCAGTGCATCCCTCATAGTCGCCCTTGCAGTATGACTCAAATCTATTAGCATCCCCAGTCTATTCATTTCTCGAATGACTGCTTTTCCGAATTTAGTCAGACCTCCTCCTAAACAATTTTTTATTACAATTTTTATGAAAGATTTTATCCCACCGAAGACTGCACTCTTTTAATTTTACTTTGCTTCAAAGTAGAAAATATTTAATGGAAAACTTTAAACATTTTATAACAATTTTAGTTGGACTATTTACAAATTCAAAACAATTTTTTTGTAGAGACAAAGAGAGGCTTTCAATATTAAATTCAGAATAAATAATGTTTAGTTTCTAATTTCCAAACATAAGAAAAATCTTAACTTTTTCATTGCTGCAGAGTGTTAGAAAATATAGACCAGTTATTTTAGAAGGAACTTTTTCAACAATGTTGCAGAAAATTAAGTTTTGGAATTCAAGTGGTTTTCTTACTTCTCAGGGGAAAATGAATTATATTTTTCTGTTTTTATGCTTTTAGTTAAATTGGAAATTTTAGTTTAAAAAAAAACTGGTTTTCGAGTTAAAATCATCCTTATGAAATAGTAGTTTATAAGCTTTCAAACCGCAGCAACTTCTGATTTACAGTTTTTAAACTTCAACACAATTTCAGAAAATTCCGAGGGGCTAACCACTCTTGAAATCTGGTGTACATGTATTCGTGAAATCTTTGAAATCTTTTGAAATCTGAAATCTTTTGAAATTCTTAAAATGTTTTAAAATTTTTGTGAAATCTTTGAAATCTTTGAAACCTCTATGAAATCTTTTGAAATCTTTGAAAGTTTTTGAAATATTTGAAATCTCTTGAAATCTTTCAAAATCCATGAAATATTTTTTAAATCTTTGAAATCTTTTGATATTTTGTTTTACTTAAGAGGCTAATCACTCTTGAAGCCTGGTGTACATCTTCATGAAATCTGAAATCTTTTAAAATCCTTTAAATCTTTTGAAATCCTTGAAGTTTTTTGAAATCCTTGAAATGTTTTGAAATATTAATAAATATCTCTGAAATTTTTTGAAATCTTTGGAAGCTTTTGAAGTCTTTGAAAAATTTTGAAATTTTTGAAACCTCTTGAAGTCTTTCAAAATCCATGAAATATTTTTAAACTTTTTGAAATATTTTGATATTTTTGTTAGTTAAGAGGCTAACCACTCTTGAAATCTGGTGTATATCTTCATGAAATCTTTGAAATCTTTTGAAATCTGAAATCTTTTGAAATCCTTAAAATGTCTTAAAATTTTTGTGAAATCTTTAAAATCTTTGAAACCTCTATGAAATCTTTTGAAATCTTTGAAAGTTTTTGAAATCTTTGAAATCTCTTAAAGTCTTTCAAAATCCATGAAATATTTTTAAAATTTTTTAAATATTTTGATATTTTTTTTAGTTAAGAGGCTAACCACTCTTGAAAACTGGTGTATATCTTTATGAAATCTTTGAAATCTTTTGAAATCTGAAATCTTTTAAAATCCTTGAAATTTTTTGAAATCCTTGAAATGTTTTGAAATATTAATAAATATCTCTGAAATCTTTTGAAATCTTTAAGATCCATGAAATATTTTTAAAATTTTTGAAATCTTTTGATATTTTTTTTTTACTTGAGAGGATAAACACTCTTGAAATCTGGTTTACATGTCTTCGTGAAATCTTTGGAATTTTTTGAAATCTGAAATCTTTTGAAATCCTTTAAATCTTTAAAATCCTTGAAATGTTTTGAAATTGTTGTGAAATCTTTGAAACCTATGAAACTCTTTGAAATCTTTTGAAATCTTTAAAAGCTTTTGAAATCTCTTGAAGTCTTTAAAAATCCATGAAATATTTTCAAAATTTTTGAAATCTTTTGATATTTTTTTTATTTAAGAGGCTAATCATTCTCGAAATCTGGTGTACATCTTCATGAAATCTTTGAAATCTTTTGAAATCTGAAATCTTTTAAAATCCTTGAATTCTTTTGAAATCCTTGAAATGTTTTGAAATTTTGGTGAAATCTTTGAAACCTCTCCGTAATATTTTAAAACCTTTGAAACCTCTCTGAAATTCTTTGAAATCTTTGAAAGTTTTCGAAATATTTGAAATTTCTTGAAGCCTTTCAAAATTCATGAAATATATTTTAAATTTTTAAAATCTTCTGATATTTTTTTTTACTTAAGAGGCTAACCATTTTTGAAACCTGGTGTACATCTTCATGAAATCTTTGAAATCTTTTAAAATCCTTGAAATCTTTTGTAATCCTTGAAATGTTTTGAAATTGTTGTGAAATCTTTAAAATCTTTTGAAATATTTGAAATTCCTTGAAGTCTTTTAAAATCCATGAAATATTTCTAAAATTTTTGAAATCGTATGATTTTTTATTTATTTAAGAGGCTAACCACTCTTGAAACCTGGTGTACATCTTCATGAAATATTTGAAATCTTTTAAAATCTGAAATCTTTTAAAATCCTTTAAATCCTTTGGAATCCTTGAAATGTTTTAAAATTGTTGTGAAATCTTTGAATCCTATGAAACCTCTCTGAAAACTTTTAAAATCTTTGAAAGCTTTTGAAATCTTTGAAAGCTTTTGAAATCTTTGAAAGCTTTTGAAATCTTTGAAAGCTTTTGAAATCTTTGAAATCTCTTGAAGTCTTTTTAAATCCATGACATATTTTTAAGATTTTTAAAATCTCTCGATTTTTTTTTTGAGGCTAACCATTCTTGAAACCTAGTGTTCATCTTCATGAAATCTTTGAAATCTTTTGAAGTCTGAAATCTTTTAAAATCCTTCAAATCTTTTGAAGTCCTTGAAATGTTTTGAAATTGTTGTGAAATCTTTGAAATCTTTTGAAAAATTTGAAATCTTTGATACCTTGAAGTCTGGTGTAAACTCAAAAATTGGGTGATCAACCCTTCGAAAAATTCCAATGAAATTCAAGAAATTAAATTTTATTTTCCAATTTCTGAACCTGTGCAGAAGTTTGAAAACTAAAACTTGTGGAAACTTAATAAATTAGAAGTCTCTTCTTGTACCTACAGGAAATCTTGAAATTGAAAATATTGATGTTTGGTTTCTTCTAAATAACCAAGGAAAAATTAAAACCTGAAGAATATTTTTTGCAGTTTGGTTTTTGTTATATTGATTGAATATTGAAAAAGTTCAAGTTTGAAATTTACGAATTGTCAATTTGTTAATTATAAAAAAATTCAATTGATGAGATTTTCCAAATAAAGAAATGAAAATATTTTTTTTTAATGGAAATTGAATTATATAAGTTAAATGTCATTTTTTCTTGAGTGAAGGTATAAAGTTAGTATTTTCTTACATACCTTCAGCTTGTTCATCCTGTTCCACCGTAGAACTTTGGGCCCATGGTGTATTGCAGGTATGCGTAAGAGTTAGGTAACGTACTCCTAATTGGTACAGTGTTCTTAGAACTGCTAGACTACTTCCTAGACTATGACCACCCTCCACCCCAATGAGGGAGGCTATCCTACCCCTGTTGTGGGCTTCCAGGATTTCTGCAATTCACAATTACTTTTATTTCCTTCATTTATATACATAATTTATTACTTAATTAATTAATAAAAATAATTATTCTTTATGTAAATCCAAGGAGAAATATTATTTTGTAATAATGAATTATTTAATGTAGTTTATTTTAATGATCATTTTTTAAATAAATATATATATATATATATATATATATATATAAATATATAAAATATATGTAATTTTTAAAAGCCTTGAAGGAATAACTTAAAATTTAAAAAAGCACAAATACAATATTCTGCATTATCTTGAAATTATTTTTAAGTAGAACTTATTCCCCTAAAAGAAATTCATTTTCATAATAAAAGAAAGAGTCTGATTCTGGAAATTTTATTCCTGCTAATTTACCAAATGCAAATTTCTCTCATAAATTCAGAAATATGATTTCCTACCCCTGGAGGATGCAGCGAACTGCATATGTTGAGAATATTTCTCTATGAGCCTCTTGATGAGGTCCACTTGCTCCAAAGTCAGCTGAACGGCGTTGAGGTACTGTGATTCACATGGCACATAAGCAGCCCAAAACTGAAAATTAAATATAAATAATTATTAAATTATAATATAATATAAATATAATAAATATAATGAATATAAATCATTAACTCCCCTATCTAAATCAATAAATTCCCCTATCTGAAAATTAAATGTAAATATAATTATTAAATTATAATATAATATAAATATAATAAATATAATGAATATAAATAATTAATTCGCCTATCTAGATCAATAAATTTCCCTATCTAATAATTTTTTGTACTAATTATCAAAATCTTTACTGATGTAACAGCTAATTAAGTTCAATAACTATTGAAAATGATATTATCTTCTTTGCTAGTTATGTAACATTAATGAAAATAAATCAAAAATATTTAAGCCTCCATCAAACTGAATTCCCAGAACAATTTTTTATACTAATTAACAAAATATTTACTGATTAAAAATTTTTATAATATGAAGACTCTATAATTAATTTCTATAAAAAAGCTAATTAAGTTCAATTATTGAATATAATATTATCTGCTTTTCTAGTTATGTAACCAGCTCGTTTGAAGTGGGAACTATTATGGAATCCTGTGATATAAAAAATTCCAGGAAAAGTTGGAAGTAAGCTGCTCTCGGTATGTGTAGAGAAAAGGGGAGAATCATATCATGCAAATTAGAGAAAATGGAACGAGTCTGTGGTCAAATGGAGGAAGCATCTGTTTCAGCCGTTTTTGTAGCTTGCGATCTAAGTACTCTGCCCGTTTCCATTATTCTCTTGTATGTCGCGGTTGAAGAGGACGAATGATTTATTGATTTTGTATATTATTCATTAATTTAATTTAATTAGTCTAAAAGTGCTCGCAGTTTTCTGTTCGAAGCATGAAGTTGATTCGCAGAGATGCTTTTGTTTTTTATTATTACTAATAATAATCTTCAAGTATTCGCAGCTTTCTGTTCACAGCATGAAGTTGGTTCGCAGAGATGCTTTTTTTCATTATTACTAATAATAATCTTCAAGTGTTCGCAACTTTCTGTTCACAGCATGAAGTTGGTTCGCAGAGATGCTTTTGTTTTTTTATTATTTTATATTGTGAGATTGGTTTTAACATATGTTAAAAATCACGATGGGTATCCGTTCGCAGTTTCCGTTGCTCCACAATAATTGATAATTTTCCGTTCGCAGTGTCAAGTGGCTTCACTATTGATAACACAAGCCCCCAAAAAAATACGTCGCCTGTACTTTTGACCAGACTAACTTTTTCTTACGTTTTTTTCGACGCTAAATCTGAATATGCAGTTAAAAAAATAGCCTCCCGCATCATTTTTTCAGATATATGCAAAAATAACCATTTTTAACGGTTTTTTCATGGTTTTTTGGAGTTAAAAAAAACGGAAAATGATACGATTAATTTGACCTTAGAATTGAATTCTACGGATCAAAATACATCGAAAACTATGGTTTGAATATTTTTTTTCACGAAATTTCGATCCTTAATACGGCTTTTAAAAGTCTAATAGACCATAAAAAGCCAAAACTCATTGTAAACTTAATTAAACAAGATTAAAATTTACTTATACAACTTAGAAAGAGTTTATAGGCACTGAAAATACTATCCCGGGGATTTTTGAGGTCGTTGATCATGAATCTGAGGTCAGATTTGCAATTTAGTGCCCCCAGGAGGTGCTAGGGGGCAGCAAATGGGGTATAGAGTGACCGCAAAATAGGCTGTTTTTTAGCCTATTTTTTGGACCTCGCTAGCGACCTGGGGGAAAAATATAAAAATATGTTACCGGTATCAAATTACTCATCATTGAAAACCAAAGTGAGCATCGCTTTTCGTTTTTTGAAAATTTCAAAAAATTACCCCTATTTAGGGGTTGAGAAGACCCCAAAAAATTAAAAAATAGAAAATACCACTAATTATAAAATCATTTTTCATTGTATTTTTCCTATAAAATAAACCTTGCAAAAGTAAAATCACGTATCTATCACCCCTATTATTTACACGTTTTCAAATTAAACCTAGAGGTGGTTTCAAAAAGAATTTTCAGATAAATGTCAAAAATAACAATTTTCAAAGTATCAAAGTCCCAAAAAAATTTTTATCTGCATTTTTGACTATTGGGATCACATCCGACAACCCTCCTGAAGCACCGCTAATATTCACAAATTTTCAAATTAGACCTAGAGGTGGTTTCAAAAAGAATTTCCAGATAAATGTCAAAAATGACATTTATCTGGGGATTTGACACATTGAAAATGGCCATTTTTGACATTTGTCTAGAAATTCTTTTTGAAACCACCCCTACGTATAATTTCAAAACTTGTGGATAATAGGGGTTCCTCAGGAGGGTTGTCGGATATGATCCCACTAGTCAGAAATGCAGATAAAAATTTTTTAGGGACTTTGATACTTTGAAAATTGTCATTTTTGACATTTATCTGGAAGTTCTTCTTGAATCCACCCCTAGGTTTAATTTCAAAACTTGAGGATAATAGGGGTTCTTCAGGAGGGTTGTCGGATATGACCCCAATAGTCAGAAATGTCGATAATATTCTTTCGGGAATTTGATACTTTGAAAATTATCATTTTTGACATTTTTCTGGAAATTCTTTTTGAAACCACCCCTAGGTCCATTTTTAAAACTTGAGGATAATAGGAGTGCCTAAGGGGTTGCTGGATGTGATCTGAATAGTCAGAAATGCAATTAAAATTTTTTTTGGGACTTTGATATTTTGAAAATTGTCATTTTTTCCGTTTTTTAAAACTCCAAATAACAATGAAAAAAAACACGTAAAAATGAGGATTTTTTGCATATATCTCAAAAAATGATGCGGGAGGCTATTTTTTAACTGCATATTCGGATTCAGCGTTAAAAAATATGTAAGAAAAAGTTGGTCTGGTCAAAAGTACAGGCAAGGTTTTTTTTTGTGGGCCTGTGTAATTGTTGTGGTGTTGACGTTTTTCAATTGCTTTAATAATAATTTTAATTTATTCACCAGATTTAAAAATTAAATTGGTGCATATCTGTTTAATTTTATATTACTAAAATTTTGCAAATGCCGATAGTTAGTCATTTGTATATTATGTATAAATAATTTATAGATAATTAAGTATTAATACTATTAATTTGACGTACAATTTTTGAAGATTTAAAATATTATCCAAACAATTTTAAGTGTTTTGAGCTGAAAATGATTTAATTTTTAACGATTTAATGTCTTTAATTATTAAATCATAATTCAAAATTTATTCATTAATTTTTAACGTTTTTAATTCAATAATGACGTTTAATTAAGAACATCAACAATTAACTCAAATACATATTATATAT
>JBAGKK010171213.1:0-23375 GCA_037177015.1 Euceroptres primus | reverse complement strand
AATATTAATCGAAAATACATATTTTAAAACTTTCGTAATGCGTAAAATAAATATTTTTTAACAGAATCACAAGTAGTTGCTTAAATGTTATTGAAATCTGTAGAATAAAAAAATAAAATTTAAGTATAATCTCGATCATAAATAAAATTCCCGGGGTTTTCCCGGTAAAATAAAATTCCCGGGGTTTTCCCGGTTATTTCCCGATAAAATAAAATTCCCAGGTTTTTCCCGATTTCTCGTTCCGCAAGACACCCTGACTATTAGTTTCTGATTTGTGATCTTTCAAAAAGTCCCGTTTTTAAAAATTTTTTTTACTAAAATAAGAAATATTGTGTTTTTTTAAAATACCTCGTTTCCTGTTGATCCTTCGATGAAAGGCCAAGGAAAGAAATTGAAGAGGACTCAACTCTGCGTAAAATGGAATAAAACAAAGCGACCTAGCCCCAATAGGTCACAAGTTATGACCTTGGAAAGTGGACCCTTTTTGCATATAATCACCTGAGTGTACCATACCGGGAAAGTACGGCCATATTTGAACATTTTTATGCAAATTAAGGGATTAGCACTAATTCCAAGTAAATTATACATACTTTTTTATTTATAAACAATTAATTGTTTATAACAAAATCATTTAAACACCTGTTTTTAGTATTTCTTACCGTTTTTCAGCACATTTGCGGCAAACATTTATTATAATTTATTATAAATATGTAATATGCCTTTTGTAATATGCTTTTGAGTACTGATGAGGCAAAAGATTATTATAATATATTATTAATCTACAATATGCCTTTTCTTGTTATTAAACAAGTAATTGTTTATAACAACATCATAAAAAACATGTTTTGTGTACTTTTCATCCTTTTTTCAGTACTTTTGGGGCAACAAAGTTATTCTAATTCATAATGAATATCGAATATGCCTTATGTTAATAATAAAATAGCCATTGTTTATAAAAAAATATTTTTTTGACAGCTTCTCTACATTTTATTATGCAATTATTCTACCGACACTGCAGCTTCCGTAAAATGTAGCTTTTCTACATTTTATTCTCCAATTATCCTACAGACACTTGTCCTGAATGTCCTGAAGGTCGCAAAATGTATTGAATTACTGAAGTACTAATTACAAAAAAATATTATTCAATATATTTTGCGCCATTAAGGACGATTTACAAGTGTCTGTAGGATAATTGCATAATAAAATGTAGAGAAGCTGTTGAGAAAAATATTTTGTTATAAACAATGACTATTTTATTATTAGCATAAGGCATATTCGATATTCATTATAAATTAGAATAACTTTTTTGCCACAAAAGTACTGAAAAATGATGAAAAGTACAAAAAAATGTTTTTTATGATATTGTTATAAACAATTACTTGTTCATTAATAAGAAAAGACGTATTGTAGATTTATAATATATTATAAAAACTTTTTTGTCTCATAAGTACTCAAAAACGGTCATAAAGTACTAAAAACAGGTGTTTAAATAATTTTGTTATAAACAATTAATTGTTATCAATAACAAAAGGCATATTACATATTTATAAAATATTAGAATAACTTTCTTGCCGCAAACGTACTAAAAACGGTAAAAAAATACTAAAAGGTACTAAAGTACTAGAAGGCCCTCTTTTATTTACGTAGAATTTTGTTTTCATTTCATCCTCTGGTATCAATATCGTACTTTGCCCATGGAACGCCCTGTTTCGAGAAAACTCCACAGGGGGAAATTGTCCTGAAAAATAGGTCAAAAGCAGTCCACTTTGAGAGGTTATAATTGTCGACCTATTAGAGCTAGGACTTTGTCCTTTGTGGCAAATTAAAAATAAACACTTGAGTTTTCACTCGCCCCTTGAACATTTTTTCATAAAATCATTCGGTCAAAAGGTAACACAAAGTTATAAAAAGCAGTGATTTTTCGTCGAAATTCTGGAAAAAAGGGTTTTTTGAAATTACCGTATCTCGAAACCTATTAGAGAAGGTTCTTTTTTTTTTGTTTTTCTTAGAATTGTGAACACTTTCTTTTTTACTTTGAACTTTTTTTTTGTACAACGCAATGAAATTGGTCTGTCCACGCAAATGTGAATTTTGAAAATTCTTTTTTGTAAAACCCCCCTTTGGCAATCGATCTGTTCTACGAATTTTTAGAGGTCATTCAGGACCCCATCAAGAAGCTATTTAAAAAGAAATTGCGTCTGAGAATTATTCGGGAAAAAAACTACCAGCTGCCTGGACTATACCGTACATATTTACCTAATTATTTTTAAATGATATGGAGAAAAAAAACATATAAAGGGGAAACATGTCATACTAAGGTAATAAAGTTGATATTATAATTTATACTCTCCAATAGATGAAGTCTATAATTCATCTGAAATCGAGGGGTGCAATCTGGTGGAAATCTTTATGCATTCTCATACAATCTCGTACATTTCCATGCAATTCTATGTAATCCCATACAATCTTGTACTTTCATGTAATTTCCATACAATATCTTGCAATCCCATGCAATCTCTAATTATTACAATTTTGAACTTACATGCAATTTTAAACAATTTTGTGCAATTGCTATGCAATCCCGTACAATTTCATACGATCCCATGCAATCTTGCTGTCTCTAGAAATCTTGCAATCCCCTGCAATGCAATGCAATCTCCATTTATTTTTAATGAATGAATTTGTAGTTTACAATACCAACGCAGGATGTCAGAGTACAACATGAAGTTACCGAAATGATCTACCTATTTTTTAATTTATTAAAACGGTTCAATTAAGATTGGAGATAACTGAATTTGCAGTTTTTAAGTGAATTCTTGGAGAACTATGAAAGTAAACTGTCACATGAGAATGGAAAGATAATAATCAGAGGCTCAGAAGCACTAAATTATACATGTCCCTAAAGAGGTGGCACGATATTTTGAATTCTCCCTAAGCGAAAAGTGAATCGATATTGAAGAGGCGGTGAACCGATGGTGTTCCAACCATCCGTTGGTCATACCAAATCTATCTCTCTATCTCTATCTTTGTCCTCTGTACTGCCGTTGTTCACATAGAAGCCAGCACATTCAAAATGCATAGAACACTGAATCTGTGTCGGAGGAATGCACATGATACTGACATACTGATGCATTCGCATTCGCATGTTCCTGCATAGCTTCCAGTACCGGATTAAGGCTGAATTCGATTTTAACGTTAGCTATGTACATTTCAGTACAAACATTCTAGATACAATGAAAATATTGTAATCGAATGCACAACTGAACATTTTTCACTAATATCCTTGTAATCCCTATAATTTGTTTAAATCTCATGTATAAAAATCCCATGTGCAATTCTTGTAATTCCTTTAAACTTAAAACTTTAGAACCACATGAATTTTTAGTAAAAGAGGTCAAAAACCTCATTCGGAATATCTTGGTATCGTTATGCTCTTATTCTTAAAAATATCCTGTTTTAAATATAAGGATTTTTTAGCACGCGAGTCATTCTACAATGTCCTATGCTTACATTTTATCCATTTGTTGCTAAAATACACGTAAAATCTTTCAAATATCTGAAAATGTCATCGTGTCCTTTGTCCCTGATTATATTTCTAAGTATTCGAAAACCTTTTTTACAATCTTTTAAAGTAAAATTGGGTGCTTTTCTAGGATACACATTTTCTTTATTTCTCCTAAAGATGAAAAAAGAAGTTTAAAATCATTTGATTAATTTCAATTTCAAGAAACGAATAGCATTTCATGTGTCCTCAGATTTGAATTCCAGTTTTGGTCATCGTGTTCAGAGACACATTTTGTCGGATTTTTTAATGAAAATAGTAGTTTTTCATATTTAAACCATAAAAAAGTGAATTTTAATATAAATTTTACAATATACGTGTGTGAAAATCTGTCAAAAATGTCAATAAAATCAGCAATTAACAAATTTCACAAAATTTCGAAAACCGTGCATCATCTTTGTAATGTCATCGGGTCCCGCGTTTCTTCAGATAAGTGTACTTTTTATAAGGTAAGTTATACGTGAAAATATTGTCAGTAAAAACTTATTCGTTCTTACAAACTCGCAATTTAAACTAATTTATATTAAGGAAGTAACCTTTAAAAAAGAATTCCTTTTCATTGATTTATTGTAATCGTGTCCTACGACCATTTTATGATATCTTGAATGAAGTTAGTCATTTTGTTTGAAAAGAATAATAATTTTGAAATAGGTTAACGAAAATAGAAAATGATTCTTTTCAGAAAATTCATATTATTTATCGTTCAATGTAATTACGATATTATTGATTTCCAATAAATGTTGAAATATATATTTAATTCGTTCTCTATAGTCCATTCATGTATTTTAAGGGCTGAAGATTGTGAAATATCACGTTGGTTAAAAAGATTTAAAAAGACCATAAATAAATTCTAAATACGTTTCTTGATTTTATTCTCTAATATTTTCGTCATATTTCGGTTGCATACTAGCAGAAAAAACGTGCTTATCAAATTTGGAATATTTTTTCAATAAAAATTTTTAGGTGAATATTGACGATTTTTTTATTTTCACCCTTAACCTCTTTTTCTTATTCGATACGAAAATTTTTTTACATTAAAAAACATTTGTTTCATTAGAAAAAAGTTTGTTTGATTGAAACAAAATTTGTTTATTCAAATAATATTTGTTTGTATCAAAAAACTGGTTTTTAACCCGATAGCAATGCAATTATATTTTTGATTTTAAAAAATTTTGTTTGAATGTAAAAAAATTTTCTTTGAATGTGGTTGAAATATGCTGTAAGGCCAAATTTTTTGAAAATTAAACAAAATTCAGACGTTGCATAAAAAAATTTGTCTAGTTTCTATTTTCTAAAAAATTAAATTTTCATCCAAAACGGTCAATAGAAATAAAATAATTTAAAGAATATAAAATTTGCGTCTTATTGACATACTTACATAAATTTTGTTTATGACTGAAAAAAAAATAATATAGTAGGGGAAAGTTGCCTAAGACGAGCCCTCTTTCATATTTTCCGAAAATTTTCGATTTTAAGGAACTTCAGAAACAAAAGCGATTACCGATATCATAATTTCATGTTTGCTTTACAAAGTTCACATGCTTAAAAGTTCAAGAAATGTTTAAAAGGCAATAAATTTTGATGTTAAAAAAAATATGTATTTTCCCCGACTTAAGCAACCCGGTATCCTAGGACGGGCCCCTTATAAAAATCAAAAAAACCTATGTAATTAAACACTAGATATTTGATCTATTTGATTCGTAATGTACTGTTTAAACATATTCTGTACATTTATGACATATTATTCATGCAAAATTCATTATAAAACGTAAAATAAGTGTTAAAGAAGGTCTAACAGTAAACAAGTATTAACAAAGATCACTAACTTAATATTTATAAAAAGTTGTAAAATGACAAATGTTCAATTGATCGTAGATCAATAATTTACTGATATAAAGTGAATAAACAACATATTTTTAAAAATTTCTTTGTTCATGATCAAAAAGCAATAAAGAGGTTAGGAAAGGTACTAATTATGGCGGAAAATTTAAATATGTGACGTATTTTCGGTGTACCGTCGGTAATTCATAGATAAAGCAGATTACACTTTTATCAACGGTTTTCTAGCCTAACTGGGGCCCGTCTTAGGAATTTCGCAAGTTTACAATTTTTAAAATATTTTTATTAAACAGCATAAAAATTAATAAAACGTAAGTAACAATTGCAAAGTTTACAAAATTATCTATAAAAAAATAGCATACTGCTTCAAATCATTAGAATTTATTAAATCACAACTTCTTAAACAGGTAAAAGTTCGTTCTCTAATGTACAAAAATAATTTTTCCTTACTGCTTTCGTTAATTTACTTCCAATGCAAAAACAATCACTTTCAAAATAACTAGAATTCTGCTGAGCATGTATCTTTATACATAAGTGATGAATATAATGTTTTCGTACAAAAATATCAAGGGTGGTCCGTCTTAGGAGCCCGCCTTAGGCAACTTTCTCCTACACTCTTGCCCAAAGTTAGTTCTAAATTCGATAAAAATCAATATTCAAATTTTCATTAGTCTGCGGTCTGAAAATAGAGCAAAGTCAACCACTGTTGTCTGATCACCTAGTAACTTTTTTATATTGTTAATTTTTTGTACCATAAAATTAACCTAATTCTATCTATTGTTAATATTAAAAAATGTGGATATTACAATTAAACACAAAATAGTAAATTTTAAAAAACAAAGACATATCGTCCTAGCATGACACTCTGTAGGGTTTATCTAAAGGTTTTGTAACCTTACAAATAATAATTACATTTTTCATATAAGAAAGTCAGCTCGACACTACTTAAGTACTTAAGCCTTTCCATCCACCATCACAGAATTAAAAACACTATACATTATTATGAATAATAATATTATTATTTTCTGAGAATAACATTCTCAGTTTTATTTGGATAATAATGTTTAAAAATCCGGTTTACAAATATTTCTTTTAAAAAATTTCTGACAACGTAATTAAAACTTGACAATTTTAATTGGAGTGTGTTAGATTGGAGCTTTCAAAAGTTGAAATTAAAATTCGATGGCGACGACAGAATGATGCTTCTCTGTGCCGAAATTCAAATGCTCCCATTAAGCGAGTGGTGCTCGAGCGAACTAACAACTAAATTATGCACAGGCTAAATGTTACCCAATATCCAATATGGAAATAAAGCTAAATTTACCTTTTTGTCAATCTGACAGCCATTTGAGTATATTAAAAATTTATTCAATTTTGATTGAAAATGGTTTTTAATTGTATTATGAAGCTGATTTCTTATTGTATTGGGTATGTAAAAATTGCTATTATAACAAGTGGTCTTATTACCTAGCCTTGAGTCTATTGATAATCTCGTATGGTAATAGATGGGTCGTTGCCAAAAAGTTGTGAAATTCAAGTCCCGACAATTTTACACATTTCATTGTTTAATATATTTTTTTGAATACTACTGGGATAAAGTACTTACATCGAAGTAGTTTTTGGTAAGGTTTCAAAATTATTGATGCCTTTTTTTAGAAATGAGAAATTAAAATGTACCCAAAATGACCACTCGGTAACCTGTCCCAAACCACAGATTCACAAATTAAAATTGCGAAATAATGACAGAAAATTTTTATAAATGATTGATACTCATACGAGTCATTTGTATTAAGTTAAAGAATCTAAAATTTATGAATAGAGATAAATATTTTAGATTTGAAGATGTTTATAAATGTTTACAAGTCTACCCTGAAGTTTCATGTCCCCTCGGTAACCCTCATATTTTAGGTTAGAATATGGAAAAAATTACTTTAAAAAATCTAATACCTTCTCTGATGAGAATCTAAAAATCTAAGAAAATTAAAAACTCATTACTTTTACTCCTACGCAAGTGCTCGTATAAGCAGAAACATGTTTATCGTTTACAACTTGAAAAAATTTCTGCAAATTATGTACCGTACGATTTATAATAATGTCCACTCGGTAACCCATTTTTAAAAAGTGTTAATTAACCTCTTGAGGGTCACGCTAAAATACAAGAAACTGACCAAGAATATCATGGAAAATGAGAGTAGTTGAATGTTTATAAAACTTGGTATCTTAAGGATTTCGAAGTCGCTGAATCCGAATCTGTCCTCAAATTTTAAAATTTCTTAATGTTGGATGCAATATGGCGGACCAGTATTTTAAAAAATGCTTGAATTTGTATGAAACTTAGTATCTCAAGATTTTTGAGATCGCTGATTCCAAATCTGACCTCAGATTTTCAAAATCAAAAAAGGCGGACCAAATTTGTATTCTATTGCATATTCAGTCCGCCATATTGGATCCGCCATTTTAAATTTTGAAAATCTGAGGTCAGATTTGAATTCAGCGACCACAAAAACCCTAAGATATTAAGCATTTTTTGTAATTTTGGTCCGCTGTATTGGATCCGCCATTTTGAATTTTGAAAGTCTGACGTCAAATTTGGATTCTACAATTTCAAAAAACCTTAGGATATCAAGTTTCAAATAAATCAAAATAGTAGAAATATTTTTTTTAAGATGCGCATATATTGACACGCGACACTCCTGTCCAGTTTTAGTTTTGTGAAGTGAAGCGTCAGTGACACTCAAGGAGTTAAATAAAAATATAATCGAAAATCTAGAGGCACAGTCAAATAGAGCGCGAAAAACGAAACTTTTACAATATTTTCAAAAAATTTTATCTCCACTCTACATATTTTAAAAACAGTTTTAAAATGTATTTTTCTAAGTTTATTGAACTCGGTAACCTTCCTAACATGTAAATTATTTATCTCCACTACAAAAATGATTCTTGATCTCTTAAATTGGTATTTTTGTCTTATTTTGGATCACAAAAACTGGAAAAAAATACTTTAGCTATCTCTGAAATTTTTTTTTCAAAAAATCGATAGGCCGAATTTCACAACTTTTTGGCAACGACTCAGATATAGTTATAAATAATTTCATTTAATATACTATTTTCATGAATCTATTTATTTTATTATCCTTTTTTATCTCAATTTTTTCTTCTATACATGAAAGTGAAGTTGTCTGTGAATAATGCACTATAAAAGTAACAGCAGTCATTCAAAGCAAACATCCTATTAATTGTAACACGTCTGACGAACATTTAATTTCTAGAAACTGTGCCCATTTACCGACACATTGCACCCTGCGCGAGTCTTGATTTATATGTGGGTACAATTCATGCATTATTTATAAGCGAGAGCTGCTCGCGTAATATACCAGATTCGAATTTATTCAAAATTTATTTTAACTCAAGAATATCAAGCTTGCCTCTGTGAGCCGCAAATTAGATCAGAAACAAAAAGACGGCAGAATAATTTACTTGAGAAAGATTCCTTCATTTCCCTAAACTTGTTACGAAAAACTTCACCGGTTATTATGGAATTTGAAATTTTCGTTTTTGGATGAAAACTGTTTTTCAGTAGAAATAATATATTCGGTTTAGGTATAGGTTCATTAGTCCAAATCCAAAGACTAAACATTTATACTCGTCGAGCATTAAAATCATGTACCTAAATGAAAAATTTCGATAAAAGTAACAAGCTCTCGAATTTGTTTCAGGAAAAAGTAATTAACATTTTGGAATCTATGATATTATAAATCAAGTATTAATATTATGCAACTGAAAAATTAACTTCTTTTCTTTATTTACATTTTATCATACTTCTATAAAAAGTTACATTATGTTACGACTGAATCCATTTCAAATCAGGCAATCAGTGCAACTTTAAGTCACAGAATCAGTCGTTTATGAAATATATTGTTTTTCAAAGGAAATAAGAAGAAACGTTTTGAGAAAAAAATACATTTTCATGAAGTTATAAGTATTTGAATTTTAAGCTTCTTTTTTTTAAAAACACAACATTTTTCTTCAAACTTTTATAACTTTAGACTCAATTAAGGTATTTGAGTTTTCTTTTCTGATTATGGTGAGGTTTATTGGCCTCTTTCAAAATCTGGCAGAAAATTAAAACAATATGGAAAATTCGCAAAATGATGACGGTTTTTCTAAAAAAATTAAAAGACGTTTTTCTCAAAAACCCCACCTTTTTCCCCAAATTTTTTTGATAAATTGGCACTCATATGGTGAAAAAAATAGATAAATTTCGTGCGGACTAAACGACTCTTGTAAACAGGAGAATGTTTTTTAATGAAATCGAATTTTCGAATTTCTCTCACAACTGACGGCACATACGAAAAAATATCAACAAAAAAGTTTGATGCTTTAAAAATGTTCTACGCAAAATACATCTTAATCTTTTATGATATCTTACATCGTTTCTGAGAAAAATTCGAAAATGCGATTTTGTTAAAAACAGAAATTGTCTTGGACTCAAAAATGGTTTGGCCAACATAAAACTCGCTGGATAGTTTCTTTATGTAAACATAAATTTTTAAAAAATATTTGAAAAAATTAAAAAGATGTGTTTTTCAATATAATATAATACTTAAAAACACATCTGTAAATTGAAAGATAACAGGTTAAAAACAAGTGATTTGCGGTCACCTGTTGCGACTAAGACAAACTGAATTTTAAAATAAAATATTTTCAAATAATTTATTTGCCTTCAATAAATGTTAAATAATTACTGGAATTTAAAAACTTATTACGAAAACAAATTGATATCTAAGAGATCCTTGGATCAGTGAAAGACAATGAACTATTATTATTTTTAAAAATTTTAGACTCTAACCATATTGAAACTGCTTGAAAAAATTAAATTATTGTGGATGCGAATTTCGGTTATGAAAAATTGTTAAAGTTGCATATTAAAGGCGTAATAAACAATTTCTCTTCTCCAACTTTTTTTTGTTTATAGAGGATACCGTGACAATATTCTGGATTACTTATTTTTCTTAAATAATGAAATTTTCACTGGTATATTATAGATTGGTGGTGCGACATTCTTTTTCGTTCACAGTTTATTTTTCGCAGATTTTTGAATGTTAATATAATTTAAACTAATAAAACAGGAAAAAGCTAATAGGGGGTATGTTAAGAAGCTATAAATATTCAATATCAGTTTATAAAAACATAATTAAGTATTGTTTCATCAGTATTTTTTGTTTAAATTAGACCTATTGTGGAGGCGACGCAAAAAATGAGACACACTTTGAATATAACATCAAGCCCCCGTTTTTTATAAACAATTTATTTAAACAAACACTTCAATGTATCAGTTTTTGTCTAAAACCATTATTTTGACCTAAAATAATTATAATAGTTATAAACAATTTTTTAAAACTAAAAAGACCCTTCGGAAGATCAATAGATACAGCAGAAAAGTTAATGTTGGGATGAGAATATTTATTAAAAATGTGTTTTTTCTCAGAAAAATTTTTTTTTTCGATTCTTCAAATAATTTGTTTTAAAATGCGATTTACAGATAATTTAATCCGTCCATTCGATTCTACGGAAAAAATTAAAAATTCTTTAAACAATAGCAAAAACAAATTTTTTTCCAAGAAAAATCACATTTTGATAAAATGTTTTCATTTTATCATTAACTTTTCTGCTATGTTTATTAACCTCCAAAAGAGCCTTATGAGTTTTAAAAAATTATTTATCTCCCTATATTACAAAAGTAATTTAGCCCACATGAAACTTATCTATTTTCTTCATCACATGAGTACCAATTTAGCAAGAAAATTTGGGTAAAAAACAAGGTGGGGTTCTTGAGAAAATCGTTTTTTAATTTTTTCAGAAAAGCCGCCGCCAGTTTGCGAATTTTCAATATTGTTTTAATTTTTTTGCAGATTTTGAAGGAGGCCAATAAACCTCACCATAATCAAGAAAGAAAACTCAACTATCTTAATTGAGTCTAAAGTTATAAAAGTTTAAAGAAAAATGTTGTGCTTTTTTTTTTAAAAAAGCTTAAAATTCAAAAACTCGTAACTTAGTGAAAATGTATTTTTTCTCAAAACGGTAAAATACGTATCTTCTTATTTCCTTTGAAAAACAACATATTTCATATACGACCGATTCTGTGACTTGAAGTTGCACTGCTTGCCTGACTTGAAATGGATTCAGTCTTACGTTATTTTATGATCGCGCTTTGATTTTAATTCACTCTTTACATTAATTATCAATCAACTAAATATTCACGCTGCAGTTTGAAAGTTTATCAAACTGCTTAACATTTGTTATATTATTTTGGTTTTAAATAAAGTTAAAATACATAATATAAGCGGTAACGAAGATTCTGTTTCCGTTTTATACAATTAATTTTGTAATTAGTTGAGTAATTAGAATAAACTTTTTCCGTGATATACTTAGTGTAAATAAGGGCTCGAATAAGGGTCTCTTGCTGCATAATATGCTTAGAAAGTTTACGTAGGTATATTATATTACCACCAGAATACTGCAAGTCTTTTAAATTTTATACGTTGCGGGTAGAACATATTTGCTCATAAAACCTTCCCTAGGAACACTCATAAAACATATAAATAGTAGTATACTAGTTGTATACAAGGTAAAAGTAGTATAGGTAAAAGTTGTTAAACCTTTTCTGCAAAATATAGCCATAAAAACTTATTCTCTTTCAAGCTTCATCGAAAACATTTTATTGAAGATATTGCCTGATTCAAACATATACTTTTAAAATTGCAATAATTCATACTTACTGCAGTAGTTAATTATAACAACCCACTTTACTTCACCCTTTTCATTAACTTTATTTTTTACTGCAGTCAGCGTCAGCTTAAAAGCTTAACTTTATACACTCAAGGGACATTTTTCCTTGTTCACATTTGACATTGTTCCTTGTTACACTTTTAATTTATTAAATTTTTTTGTTTATAAATTTATTTTGAGTAGCAGAATTCTACTCTATAAAAACTAATTACATTGCAAAACGAACGAAGGACTTAATCAATACTGTACTGAAAATGCACAGAGCAGTACTTGAATCCTTTTTTGCATATTGTATGTTCAATCTAAACCCATTTACTGGGGGCCTTTTTGTGGTCGTATCATATTTCATTTATCGAGCCACGTATCTCTTCATGTTTATTGCTAAATCCGCAATAGTTGGTCTTGAAAATATACCAATAAATAATAATATATTAAATTCACCTGAGAACCAATAATGGAAAACTGTCAAACTGCTGCGTATTTCTTCTCGAAAATCTCTGCCTTTTTAAATTCATTCAATGTTCGTGCCACATTTTTGAAATAAAAAGTAAAATGAACACTGGAGTTTAAAGTAAAATTTAAGGAAAATAAAATAAAACGAATTCTTGTTTTCTCGAGAAATTCCCTAGGAATTAGATTTCCGGGAAACTCCCAGGATTTTTTTACATGGAATGAAAAGTTATTTTATAAAGATAATTCCATTTGGAAATTCCATGTGCACTTCTTTATGAAAATCTCGTATAAAATTCCATAAGAAATTTCCATTAACAGATTTCCACAGAATTTTTTTCACATAATAAATGCAACACTATTTTTGTCAAATGGTTAAAATGTTTTAATTTATTATTATTTCTTTTTGAAACGTAGATCCAAGTTGGAAAGTGCTTCGTAAAGAATCTAGAAGGAATATCGAAGGATAAAATACAGAGACATTAAAACAACTTTTAGTACCTTTCTCATGTTAACGATCGCATATCTTTGATTGCCGTTCGTTAAAATAGCGCTTTAATTGAAGTTTTCTACTTAAATTTACCGCTGTGATTTCTAACAAAGCTTGTTTACTTTTCGTTTTAGGTATCCAGCAGCGAGTACTTTAGTGTTTGTTTCGAAATAGGAGACGATGCAGGTGCATTAGACCGAGAAGAGTTTCTACCAGCTACCAAAGGAACATATCTGGCGTAAGTAAAAAAACTTTTAAAAAAAGCTACATACATCTTTCTAAGTGAAATCTCACGTGAAGGTCCGCACAGTAAAAAGAATCTTAAAATTTTTACACCTTGAATTTAGCCGATGTTTAGAGTTTTATTTGCCCTTGCCTAACCGGTCTTACAATAAGACTTTCTTTTTATGGCGCGGTTTAACTTTAACATAAGATTTTCAAGGAATATTTTCTTTTCATTACAAGATATTAAAGATGTTATTCCTACATTTAATAAATTGATTGAGAAATGAAATTATGATAATATAATTTACATAGTTATATTTTTCAATATATTTTTTATCCAACTCGATAAGTACCTATCACAAGGTTTTTTTTATTACATTGAATTTTAGGCACTGTGAATGCTTTTCTCATTTTTCTTGTCACGTCCACTTCGGCCGTTGATTTAAATGGTTCTCTCTATCTCAGAAAAGAACAATTCTCAACGTATTATCAATCATTCCCCAAGGTTCTGTCCCTTCTGAGAAGTGGATATTCGACGAAAGTTTAAAGCGGAAAATGTAGAACGTGAACCTCCGGCCATTTTGATTCACCGGATCTTCGCTCGTCCATTTCCATTAGGGTTGGTCCATAAATTCAAAACCGGAAAATTATTAGACTTTCACGCGATATCGATCATATATGATATCCAAACTTGGCGTGAACTTTCGACTTCTCAGTTGAGATGTGCTTCCGGTTTTCGACATTTGCGTAATTAGAGTTGTTCAGTTTCAATAGTTAAATAAAACTTTAAAAAGATATCTTTCTGAAGCTAAAAAGGATTCTTTTATAGACTAATTAAGTGAGTCTTAAAGCTGCAGTTAAAAGCTAATTTTTATTGAAAAGCGTTTTACAGAAAAATTCATATTGGTAGGAAAGTAAATTCTTATTTCAAGTGAAGTAATAGACAAATATTTTTTTAAATTTTGATTGTAAATTATTTCAATGTATTCTTTCCATCATTTTTATGTTTAAATATAAATGATAAAGTAGAAATTATAATCTTGAATGTACCAAAAACTGTCCGATGTAAATTTGACAATTGAAAGGGAAACAACGAAAATAAGTTGTATTTTCAATTAAAATCCGGAATGAACGTGTCAGCACTCTATATATTAACCACCAGACGTGATGTGGATTCCACTGTTTTCGTTAAAACTTAGTTCATCTGATCGAAAACAGTTTTAACTCAATTGGACTTCAATTAATCCTTTTTCATCTCGTGGAGACCAAAAAACCTTTTTAGTGAATTTTTACATTATTTTTCTATTGTTAAATTCGCTGAAAATGAATAATATATAGTTTTTTATGACACATTTGTTCAGCCTGATTCTAATTAACTAACCTGTATAAAATTGCATAAGTCATCAAAAAATTAATATTTGGAAAGAATATTAAAAAATTTTTCAATCTCTAAATTTAATAAAACTCTTGTTTGTAATTATGATTTGAGTAAACACCTACAATAATGAAATAAAAATAGAACTTAATTAATTCAAAGCATTTTATTTCAAGCAACATGATTTTGTGGAAAGCTAGTTAAGAGGAATTTATCTCGGATATTAAAAAGCCGGATGAATGTTTACGGATCGACAGTACTACGTACTGGAAAAGCTGACGAAAAAGAATTACCAGTAAATATCCTGCGAGAATGTGCTGTCAAAAAAATTAAAAGGGGAATGATTCGTGATTTATCGCATTTTAGTGTTCGTGGAAATTCAATAACCAGTTAGCCGGCCAAACAAGGATTGCAAACTGGCAAAGACATAAGCGTGAATCCATTTCAATGAAAAATCTACATGAAAAATATACGAGTTAAAATAAAAAATTGCAATAATCAATCATGCAGATTAGCCACATTTCTAAAACAAAAAATACTTTCTGTACAGGAAGTTGGTAACTCGACACGTCAAATTTTTCCTGAAATACAACAAAATTTTCAGGATTCATAAAAAGTTGTATGATATCACTGTCTAAATCCATAATAAAATAAAAGTTTTGTAAACAAACAAATTTTTTAGAAAATTCATATTTAATAATCATAGGCACACAAAAAAAAGTGTGAGGAGCCAAAAAAGCGACCTATATAGCATTGTAGTATTGGTCGAGATTAGTCGAAATCCAAAATTTTGGAATTTTCTGCTTACCATTTTTTTTTTATTCGAGTTTGAATTTTTTGTTTACGTCAAATTATCCCAAGTAGGCCACCATAAATCAAAAGTCGTTTTTTTCGCTGTAAACTGAATTTTTTATAGCCTTAATGTATAAGAAGAATCCTCCAGATTTTAGTCACAAAAAATTTTTTTTGCAAAAGTTACAATGAAAATTGAATGTTACAACATTTTTTGCGTGAACGGCGAAACGGATTTTGACGATTATTACATTGAAATTTCTGTTTAAAAACGTACATTCCAGAAATGTTTCTTCTGAATTTAAAAACATTGAATTTGTTTTAAAAATATCAATTGTTTATAAACAAACAGAACTTTATTTCTTTGATAAGAGAAGCTTTTTTGCACGTTATTATACATTTTTCTGGAGAAAAACGCGAAAAGGAATACTTAGTAGTTTCTATTATTTCACGGGATACAAATTTTTTAGTACGACGCGTGAGCACTCAGAGCATGTTGTGCGTCAGTCTATTTAAAAGAACAGTAATTTTTCTCTTGAAACACTGATTTGAATGCAGGCAATTTTTATTTGAGTAGTATGATATGAAGAATGTAATTTATTCAGTAATATCCGCTTGTTTATAAATAGTTGATATTTTTTTAACAAATTCAATGTTTTTAAATTCAGAAGAAACATTTCTGGAATGTACGTTTTTAATCAAAAATTTCAACGTAAGAATCGTCAAAATCCGTTCCGCCGTTCACGAGAAAAATGTTAATCATGTTGTAACATTCAATTTTCATTATTAATAACTTTTGCAAAAAAAAAATTTTGTGACTAAAATCTGGAGGATTCTTTCATTTTACAGCGAAAAAACAACTTTTGATTTATGGTGGCCTACTTGGGATAATTTGATATAAACAAAAAATTCAAACTCGAATTTAAAAACACTGGTAAGTAGAAAATTTCAAAATTTTGGATTTCGACTAATCTCGACCAATACTACAATGCTATTTAGGTCGCTTTTTTGGTTCCACATCCTTTTTTTTTGTGTGCCTGTGTAATGATTTATAAATGTATATTTCAACACCCTCTCATATCTGGACGCTTTTTGTGACTAAGAACAATTTTTTCATCTGATATAAAACCTTCCACTTGATGCGCCTGAAATATTTGTTCAATTATAAAGCAAATGTTCAGTTCCCTCTAAAGTTTCCCATTTCCCAATTGGAAACCTTAAGTAGTGTCCTTTACTTTCCAGGATGAGAATCCATGTATACATTCCCTGATGAGCACTTTTAACTGTAAAAGCATCGCATCATTTTACGAGACAATTTTATAGTTGAGTACATCGTGCAAAAAAAACTAGAGCATATGGCACGTTACTTCCAAAACGGCTTTCACATGTTTAGATTCCCAAGGATTTACAACCTAGTAGTTCCAATTTTCGTTACTGAAATTTAAATCTTAAAACATGAAAAGCAGGGCGAATGGAAAAAAATTTTTTCCTCTCGTTTTCATGTAGTGCTGAAAAGTTGCTAATGAGTGCTAAAATTATTCCCTGGATAGATAAACAAAAAAATATTCTCATTTTCCGCATTAAGGATAAAGATAAAAATAAAATGCTTTTTATTGCGTTATCTGCGTTACGTATTAGTATTTTTCTGTTTCAGGGAAGCACTTAGTGGCGCATGTGAAAGACGGGGTGTGGATTTATCTCGAATAGATATTTTTTTAGACTCTTTTTCAACGCCTTTACCAATTCTAACAACAGAAACCTCCTGCCTCGGTGGAAAACATTTGAGAATATCTGGTGAGTAAACCAATACTAAATAATTTTTCACATTATTCGTTCCATTTACGTTATTTTATTTTTTTTATTACAGAAAATATTTTTTGTTTAACTCCATAACACATTGACTAAATTATTAATACGGGAAAAGTTAATATCTTCATAAAACGAATTAGTGAAATGATATTCGAACAGTCAACTAATTTTAGAATGTAACATCATAATTAAATTGAAAATGTAATGTAACTGCCACGGCTAAAATTTTAATTGCAAATATGCTACGTGATGACCATAGCAAATTCTGAACCCAGATTAAATTTCATTACTCTGGTTTCAAGTAAGTTCATCTCTTTGTCACAACTTAATTGACAAAATTAACTATACCACGCCTGTGAGCAATCCGCTGTTGACAACTTAAGCTCACAAAAGTTTCTTTAACTATGTGATAAAGGCATAGTTTGAAAAATAATTACCAGACCTTCCAAAATCAGATATACTCGATTAATCATGCGGAAAAGGAAATTTGATGTTAAGTTTAATTACATTCTGTCATGGAACAGACTTTTTAGTTATAGTTGAAAGTGCTTTTATATTTTACATTTATATATAAAATTACTTTATTTCAAAGAGGCTTCTCAAGATATAGTAAAACTTTCCTTTGAAAAAAAACTTTTAACGTTTAAAAATATTTTATAAAATTTAAAAAAGTTAAAATATATGGTCTGTAACATATAGATTTAATGTGTTTGGTCTGTAACCCATAGATTTGCTAGTTATTTATTGATGTCGGAGGATAAGATTAGAAATAATAAGCTGTGAGATTCATTTACTTGTGACGAAAACTAAGTCGAACAATAGTTTTTGTGCATAAAATTATAATATAGGCGATAAATTCGCCTCTGATAGATGCGAAATGTGATTCTAGCAGAGTGTCCATTTTACATTTTTAAACATTTTAAAATCTGTCATATTTATATTTTATAATATAAAAATCTGAGAATCACGTGCTTTGTTTAAAAATTATTCTAGAATCTAATGAAATTTATAAAAAGCACGTAGAATATATAGAAAAATTATAATTGGTTCGTAAAGTTTGTCCCAATAAACGTGTCGCTGGTGTAACGGTAAGATTTTCTGCTTCGACACTGCCGAAAACGTTTACAAACGATTTTTTTTATTGGAAAATGGAAGCTTAATCTTTAAGGAAGAAGCTAATTCCATGCCCTTTTCTAATTCATAATAATAACAAAGTTATTTCTTTATTTAAATTAGAAAGTGTGTTCGTACAAATAAAATGTCGCTGGTGTAACGGGCAAGGCTTCTTACAAAATTAGTTTAAATTAATCAAATAATTTATAGATATCTCATTTTCAATTATATGAATGTACTCACAAATATCGACCAAAAAATTCTGCGTACTTTAGTATTAATTTCTATTATTTAAAAATTGTCGCTCATGTAACGGTCGCTGGTGTAACAAAATTAGAAAATTAAATGTGTGAAGTTTGCTGTTTGTAAAGAATATTTAAAATTTATTAATCAATTTATCAATGATTCGATATTTATAACCTGTCATTCTGAAATTCAGAATATAAAAATATAATTAAAGAAATGCATAATGGATCCATCCATTATGCATTTCTTTAATTATATTAGCTCGATTATAATCGAGCTAAAGATTTAAAACTGGAAAAAGATAAGAAGAGGTTATCGCAAACGAGGAAAGAAAAAAGTGCCAAAAAAGAGCTAGAAAATGCAAGATTTTCTGATTTTCGTCAGGTAATTTAAAAGTTTCATTTAAAAAATGTGTATTAAGGTAGATGTCCCAGTAATCGTACCGGTCCCAGCAATCGTGCAATTGGCACATAACCTAAAGAAATAATTATAAACGATCTTTAAAAAAGTATTTAGTAACAAAAAATAAAGAGCTTTAGCATTATTTGTTATCAAAATCAATGACAATCAAGTATAAATGCTTAAAAAATAAGATTGACGGCGAAACGATTATTGGGACTAAGGTCACGATTACTGGGACATTTACCTTAGGTTAAAGAAGGGAAACTTTGATTTCTTTCTCAGTTTTTGAATACCTTAGGTTATTCAGAAATTTTAAAAAATCTCTCTTTCTACTGTTTTACTTGTTTCAAAAATAAAGTGAATAGCCTTAAATATACACATTTTTAAAAACGCATAAATAGCCGGTGCATTCAAGTAATCGGATGTACACGAGTAATACTATACTTCTGATCGTCTAAAGAAGTAATATACAGAAGGTCATATGTGTCGCTTACGATTTATTCTTTAAAATTTCTTATATTGAAATCTTAAGGTTCTGGACAATTGCTCATATAGAAGAATACATTTTTTAATATTCCATAATTAAATATCTCTAAATATTAAAAAATTACCAGATATTAAAGCATATAAGGCAATGAAACCACATCTGGATCTCGGATTACTCTTATTACTGCCGCAAATAAATATAACTAAAAAATAAATTTTTATGAAATGTTTATTTTAACTGTTAAGCCAAAGACTTCGCAAAAATTTATGTTTTAATTATATTTATTTACGGTAAAAGCAAACTAAGAATACATTTATTTTTTCAACGACAAATTTGGAAGAAATATGGAATTTTGTGCAGTTAAAAAAAATGGAATCTAAAAAGATATTTAATTCTATTATTTTTTAAGTAGGGTCGGTATCAATTCCACACAAGTAAACTGTACCTACACAAAAAAATGTTACACAAAAGTATTAATTAAATTTTGTTAAAGCCGACTCCGTTTAATCCTAACTGTGCACAAAGTATTAAATTAAATTTATTTAAACTCAACATTGATTAATCTTACACTTGTAAATTATTTACTTGTTTAAAAAATCTTTTCTAACTCTGCACTGTTAAATTCTGTTCCCTGGATTTGAATCAGTTAAAAGGTAATTAGTTAATTAATTTAATCAGTTAAAAGACCGATTTATAAATAAAAAAATGATTCTCTTATTGTCAGTTAAAATTTAATTAATTATTAGTCCTTATTCACTGATTTTCTAAAGGAAAAAGCAAAAGAAAAACATTGAAACTCCTATTACTCCTACAGCTATTAGTTTTTGAATTGATCGAATAAACAAAGGGCATCATCAGGAATTTGAGACCTTTCAAGTGGAATAGGAGCGAGAAATCGCTTTAATCTACTTCGACGCTAATGGACTGTGTAGATCGACACGTTGTATAGAGATGATTAGTAATCCTCACACAGCATTAGGCAAACGAATAATTAGGTTTTTCCTCAGCCCTCGTTCGTTAGTAGAGCAGTACTACATCTCTGTAGAAACAGGGAAACTCTCGAAGATTACGAACCTCGAAATCGGATTATAGGAAAGACAGTAAAGTACCAGACTCAATCAGTATAGAAAAACCACAGAAAAAAATTAATAGTTGCATCACAGAAAACTTTTGTATTAGTATTGTCACGTCGTCAACAATTTATATCAGAGTGCCATAGCAACTTCTGTTAATCCAACCTATTTTTCATCTACATATCTTGTTACTTCGAGTGAACAAAAAGTTTAGGTGCTTTCCCTTATTTGGGATAAATAAAGGTAAAGGACGAAATAATGAGAAAACAGAAAAATGTAAAAGCAGATATTCGCCCCAGAGGATATTCCTTTGCTATCAACAACACATCAATAACTATGATTTTAAAAATTTGAATTAAATAATAAATAAACTAATAAAACCATAAACTACGTTACCAATTTAGGGGGAGGGGTTACACCAAACCTACGGTTTGTAATGGTGAGGGGGGGGGGTCATTCAAAGTAACGTTGCAAGTCAAGTTAGCCTTTTACAGAAATTTTTTTTCTCAACGTATATATGGTAACTTTTAGTACGTTTCCAGATGATAAATGTTAAAGAAGTTTGCGAATTTTGTGATAGACAATATACACGGTCACGTAGACAATATAGGCATATTGGCAACTTAACTCGCTATAAATACACAAAAAAAGCAGAATAAACGTAAAATCGAGTTTTAACTAAAGGCTAAATTACTTTCAGGGGGGGGGGGGGGAAATAAAATCCAAAGTTGTGAACGAGGGGGAAGAGGAGAGGTAAAAAATGGCCCAAAATTGGTCACGTAGTTTATGGACGATCCCTAAAATATTTTCTTAGTAATTTTTATTTAAAATTCATAATTAGTTTGGTTGGAACATAAATTAAGCACTTCCAAAGTTTCTGAATAGCTTTCTTATCGAAATTATGATAAGTTTTCTCACACCCCAGGACTTTTTTCCTGGAACTTATAAGGAAATGTTGCATGAAGAATTTTTGGAACTTTGAGATCTTTCTGAACTATCTGAATTCCTTAGGAAAAATTTTTCGTTTTTCCAAATATCCCTAATGATATGGTCTAATGACACATAAGGAAGTAAGATTTTATCAAAATTTTATTCTTTTCCGAACTCGGTTAAAATAATCTCAGAAGCCTCTTGCTAATCAGTTTATTTATTTATCTGATAAAAGCTACAATCACAGACTAAGGCGGAAAAAATAAGGTTTTGATTGTTTTTTAAAAATTATTATTCAGTGTAATAACGTATTCTTATCGTCTTTTTTGAAAAATAACCTATTCAAATTCCCGTTTGAAGAAGCAATTAGAAATTATATTTCAGAAAGCGAAGTCGCTCTTTATCATTCCATTTTTCTCTTTTCCAATATAAATTCCATTCTTATTGTTCCACACAGATTCGCAGC
This sequence comes from Euceroptres primus, assembly GCA_037177015.1. Classification (NCBI taxonomy): domain Eukaryota; kingdom Metazoa; phylum Arthropoda; class Insecta; order Hymenoptera; family Figitidae; genus Euceroptres; species Euceroptres primus. The sequence continues at coordinate 1,327 of JBAGKK010171213.1, read as the reverse complement.
CTTTTTCTGTACGATGTTGATTTGGACATGAATACAAAATTGAGTTTTAATTAGTTCGGAAATGACTAAATAATGAATTTTATGAATCGTTTTTATGGTAACAGTTAAATGAATAGTTAAGCTTAATCGTAGTTAAAAAATTAATGTTCTCAATACTTTTCTGTAAAGTATATTAAAACTTTTGAAATTTTAGTGACGCAGTCTTGCTAGTATCCCTAGTTGGAAAATGTCAAATATTCTACGCTCTAAAAACGATATAAGTATGGAATGCTGTTTGCACGTTCTTTACTAATGACTATACTCATAGTCTGAACAGTCACGTACTCGTACCACTTCCCATCCAAGTAACTTCTATCGGATACTTACAACTGAAGCGGCATCAAGGGTGGATCATACTCCAACTAGAAGCACAAATAAAACGTAGGCAAATATATAATCGAAGAATATCATTCGCTCAATTTCTAAATTCAGTAAAAAAAGTTCGTTTGAAAAATAAATTTAAAAAAAAGGATCATGAAGGCGGGGAATTTCTTTTTAAGTTAATAAAAAAAATCTATAACTCTAGTTACCATTTTTACGATTTAGGGTAGTTTAAAAGAGAAGGGTTTACTAAATTTTTAAATCTGAACATTGACAACTTATTTCTCCATAATAATGGAAATAAATTTATTTTAAAGTTTGTTAAAATTTTATGATCAATTGACCATTCCTCAAGTGAAAAAATTTAGACTAGGAGTGCAATTGACTTTTCATTTTATCAGTTTCTTGAGAAATGACAGCATTAATTTGCTGAACGAGCAGCACAACTATTGGGAAAGTGCAAAACAAAGAGATTCAACAATATAAAAAGAAATGAAACTAGAATGCAGCGACATTTGCAATTAAAATTCAGTTAAGGAACTTGAATTGATTACTTTCTTTCTTCTACTTTCTATAGAACCCAAAATAATCACTTCTGTTTAAAGGAAAAGTCTGTTCATCGATGGCGCTATATATTAATTTATTTGTAATTCTTTGTTGCAGCTAAAGACGACAAATTGAATTCGCGAATCACTGGTCAGAGGAACAATCAAAATGTATCGCTTCGAAAAGCTAGTGGGGTAAGTGAACAAAAATTTTGAAAAAGAATAATTAAAAAAGGTCATTTAAACAACTTTATTTTTATATAAATGTTTTTAATAAAGAAGTGAAAAACGCATGGCTTTAGTATATTATAAATTACTAATTATATGCTATATTAAACTATACTATAATATACTAAATTATATTTAATATATATATACTAAATTATATTTCGTATATATACTAAATTATATTTAATATATAT
>JBAGKK010171116.1:0-23377 GCA_037177015.1 Euceroptres primus | reverse complement strand
TAAATAGATCTAATACGCTTGAATGTTTTTGAAACGCCTTTGTGACCACCTACTGTAGACTCATGTGCTTCTTTAATTATCTTTTCGCGTTCATCTCGAGGAGGTACCCTAATTTCGCCTGAACAAACAACTATTTTCATTCCAGAACCAGAAAAATGTTGACAAAAGATTTGTTCGACGGCTAACCACGAAATTTCGTCTAAATTATTTCCACTTCTAGACAGCTTTGCACAAGTTACCTTTAAAGACTCGATAGCATTTTTCCGAGCAAGAATCGTCCCTGAAACGACATTCAGATACGCTTTGTCTTTATAATTCGTCTTTACAACCAAGTGGAAAACAAACCTATTATTCTGGAGAAATGCTAAAGCTTCTCCCACCTTAAGATTTTCCTGCTTCAATGATTCAGGTTTTATCAACCTATTCTCAACTAATTCTTTATTTGTTTTTGATTCCAGAATACTATCGGACGATATGGAATTAATCATGTGTTCACGACCCATGCTTAGCTTGTCTTTACTATAAACAAAGCAAGAATCATTGATTATCAGAAGAGAACCATTTTCCAGTGGCATTATTTCAGAGAATCCACCTAGTAATTTCACTAATTCCTCTTTCAACGAGGAAGAGTCCTGACTTGTCTCACCGTCCTCAATGCGTTCACGGCCCATGCTCAATCTATCCCTTCCATAACTCAAACAATCACCATTGGTCACCAGAAGAGAACTATTTACCCGTGGCGCTCCTCCAGAGCATCCACCTATTATTTTCATTGCTTTAACCGAAGAAGAGTCGTGATTGGTTCCGCCGTCTTGATCAGGGACATTCGCTTCACCAATCCCCTTACCATCCAAATAAGGACCATTTTCTTCCGATAATTCATACTGAACTGTCCCCGAAGAACCATTTTCCAAAAAAAGTTTTTCCCGGTCTATGTTTCGACACCTGTTTGCAATTTGAAAATAGACAGGTGGCGAAAGTTCAATTTGATTATTGAACTCCGTCAAAAGCAGAGCACTTAAGCCTAATAGCTTTGAAAGTTCGTTCCCCAGTCTTGAATTTATTTTTTCTCGCATTGCCCACAGCACCAGAACACTTTTGCCCAACAGTTGGTACCAACAGGGTAATCCCAGCGGTAGGCACTGATGTGGGTGGCCCTGACTTTGAATTCCAAACCTGGCATTTCCGGTATCCTCAACCGATTCCACGCGTGCATTAACCTTTTTCAACCTAGGCTTTTCACTATCAATACAGGGTGACTCGACTTTCCTCCGGAAAGCATACTCAACAAGCTCTTCTGGATCACAATCATCATTCCCCGAGCTAGCTACATCACTATCTCGGACTGGGTTTCGTGAAAGAGCATCCGCATTCGAGTTGACTTTTCCCGGCTTATAAACGATATCATAATCATATTCACTCAACTTAATTCGCCAGCGAGCTAAACGAGAGACTGGATCTTTCAGGCTATGAAGCCAGACCAAAGGATGATCAGTAACGAGCGTAAATCTTCGACCATACAAGTAAGGTCGAAAATGCTTCACACAAAATACAATAGCTAATAACTCCTTTTCTATAGTTGAATAATTCAACTCAGCCTGCTGAAAAGTACGCGAGGCATAAGCGATTGGCAAATCCTGCCCAATCTAATCCTGACTAAGGACCCCGCCAAGAGCGAAACTGGACGCATCTGTCGTCAAAACGAATGGTTTTGAGAAATCTGGGTACTGAAGGAGAGGCTCCGAGCAAATTCTATCCCTAAGAATTTCGAAAGCTTGTTGTTGCAAAGTGCTCTATTTAAAATTTACTTCATTTTTCAATAGGTGAGTGAGTGGTTTTGCTACTTTTGCGAAATCTGTTATAAATTTTCGATAATAGCCGATAAGGCCAAGGAATTGCTTGATATTTTTCTTTGTTCTAGGTATCGGAAAATTTCGAACAGCTGCTGTTTTAGAGTATTGGGTCTAACACCCACTTCAGAAATAATGTGACCCAGATACGCGAACTCCTTACGAAGGAAAAAACACTTGTCTGGTTGGAGAGCTAATCCTGCAGATTTTAGTCTGCCCAAAAGGCTTTTTAATTTTCTGGAATGTTCACTTCGAGAGGGGGCATAGACGACTATGTCATCCATATATACAAACAATTCTGTGCTTTGAAGTCCACAGGTCACGAGATCAATCATTCTTTGAAAGGAATTCGGTGCTGTCTTCAGTCCAAATGGCATACGAGTATATTCGTAGTGTCCAAAGGGAGTAGAAAAAGCAGTCTTAGGTATTGAATCCGGGTCCATTTCGATCTGGTGGAATCCCATCGCCAAATCTAGAACGGAAAAGTACTTTGCCTGACCTAATTGATCTATGATATCCAAAATAGAAGGTATTGGATATCCATCTCCAACTGTCTTTTCGTTTAACTTTCGATAGTCGATAACCATTCTCCAGCGTTTGTTGCCCTTGGAGTCTGGTTTTTTAGGGAATATCCATAAGGGAGAGTTATAAGGTGATGAGGATGGCTGTATTATTCCCGAATCTAACAGTTCACTAGTCTGATGATCTATTTCTTCCTCGTGGATCGGCGGGTATCTATACTGTTTGGTATGAATAGACTTTTCATCTGTTGTTATGATTTTATACTTTAGAACTGTGGTTGCTCCCAATTTGTCTCCTGGCAAAAAGAATTGGTAGGGGAAGTCTGCGAATATCTCCAACAAACTATTCACCTCTTCCTCATTTAGACCTTCCAAATTTAATTTTTCTATCAATTTAGCAAAACGAGTAGCATGAGTTTTCTGATCATTTTCCAGAATTTCTTTATCCTTAACTGTACGAGATAAGGGAGGGGCAACAATACATTCCTCTATTTTAATAGGGGGCAATGTTACTTCTATATCTTTATTATTTGAATTGATGATGAATAGTTTAACAACACTTCCCATGTTCGTAACTAATGATTCCCCAGCATATATTCCGGGTCCACAAGAAATTCTTCTAACATAACCCTCGCTTAGATGTGTCTTTTTAATTGGTAATTCAACTAGTGTCTTTGATCGGGCCAACAATTTGATCGTTGTATTTAACACCAGTGGAATTGCATCCTCTCCAAAATGGAGACAATCGTCAATAAAGTTTAAAATAGCCCCATGCTGTTTCAAGAACGAAATCCCTAAAATTCCCTGTTGCTTAATAGGGAAATCCTGTGAGACTACTTGAAAAGGAGTTTCAACATTTTTTATACTTATTTTGGTTTCACCCAGGGTACGTATCATACCTTTGCCTATCCCAACTAAATTGAAGATTTGATTTTTATTAATCCAAACTTTAGAATTTAATTCGTTTTCCTTGATAATATTCACGCTTGACCCTGTATCTATCATAAGGATTATTTTCCCCTTTAAAAATGAGGGATTTTCCAATGGAATTTCTGGGGCTTGTCCCCGTCCGTTTGGGTTTCTCAAGTTGAGGACTACTCTTTTCGGAGGGAATTTTCCGGAGTTTGGATCGACAGTTCCCTCGTCTGCCGGGCCTGATTCGAGTTTTTTTGATTTTGATCATTCCCAAATTTGTTATTTTTTATTTGAATAGACCGTTCCCTATCATGCTTTTGTTTCAGGTAACAATTTTTAATAAAGTGATTCATTAACGGGCAATAATGACATCTTACTCTCTCTTTATCCTTTACATTTTTTTCTGTTTGAATTTTTTTAGGGCATTCACGTTTGATATGTCCATACTCTTTACAACCGTAGCACTGAATGGAGTCGGAAGAACGGGGGCGTTTGTTCCCCGATTTCCCTGACTCTGCGGAAAAATGCGCAACGCGTTTTTTTGGAATAAACTGTTCGGAATTTTTATTCGTTGTAAACGACGAAGTTGTCAGCGATTTGTTACTATGAACTCGATCCCAACTTTTTATTTGTAAGTCGGCTTGAGTTGTCAAGGCAATCGCTTGATCCAGGGTAGAAATCGATTTTCCATTTATTTTTAAAAATATTTCGCGGTCTAGACCTCGAATAAAGTTTTCAATTGCTGCTTTGCGATAGGCCTCACATCGGCCTTGACCCTTTTCACCGGGTAAATTTTCCAGAACTTGAGTAATTAATTTGTTTAAAATTTGATTTACTTGGCCGCCATATTCAGGAAACATTTCCTCAGGTTTCTTCTGAATATCAGCCATCTCCTGCATGAGTTGGCTTATATCCTCCTGACGATAATAAATTTGTTCAAGGATTTTTAGAATTTCGTCCAAGGTCATTCCAATTTTATCCTGGATGTGCGTTCTTGCCTCGCCAATGATTTTGGTACAAATAAGCATGGTTAGACAAGGAATGTCCTGTGGTCCAACCATCGAGACAGCCGCTTTACAATGCTCAATAAACATTTTTGCAGATAAGTTCTTTCCATCGAAACTAGGTATTATATTTTCTACTATTTTAGGGATCTTACTGGGATTTAATGTCCCGACCAAAGCAGTAATTGAATTTGAAAACTGCGAGGGAGTATCTGCGGATGCCTCGCGCCTCGGATACACATTCCAACTTTCTTAGGCTGAACTATTCAGAAATATTGTCCCACCGTTGGAGGTGGCATCGCTATTCGCACCATTGTCATTGTTTTGCCGGTTGTTGACTCGAACAATCGGCAAGGGATCGTTCGCAATTTTATCTAAATTTGACGTTGTTGCTACATTTTAAACGTCGCTACCATTGTACGAAATGTTGGGTGGACCGGTGTCCGAAACGGTTTTGGAGTTCCTTTTTGATAGTCGTGTTTGCCTAATTTTGCAGAGTCTTGAAGTTTTCTTTCTTAAAAAAAAATTTATTAAAAATTTCCTTTTTTTTCAAGCATATATTTTCTTGTCTTAGGTCAATTTCAGATTTTACTTATTTTATAGAAAGAAAGATTTAGTGATTTGTAAACTTTTATATCCTCAAATTTTTCTCCAATAATAAGAAAAAAATATTTAAGTTATTTAGGAAGCAACTCAAAGAAAAATTTTATGAATTCAAAAAATTTTCTCCAAGACTCGCAAAGAATGGTTTTTACTTCAAATGACCATTAAATATTTATATATTTACAAATTTTGACTTACAGTTTCCGGTTCTCATTCGCTAGTCCAATTAAATCGAGTTTGCTAGTTTATTCTTCCTATTTTTTAATTTTTGTCACTCACCAAGAGGTCGCATACACTTCACTTAACACAGGATTTTTCTTGTTGAAGTCCTAGTGTCTGAAGTTCCTGAAGACTGTCCAGTTCCCAGGATAGAAGTCCTCCAGATCCTTTTGGGTCCCTCGGTGCCGTAGCCCTCTTCCGTACCGGGCAGATAATCCGCTGATAAAGGTCCTACTGTTGTCCTTGTTTATCTTTTTCTTTGTTGCAAGAAGATGTCCAATTCGCTCATATCCTTAATAACGAACTTTTGGCTAGTTGGAGGTTGCAAGTAGACTCTTTTCGTTGGAATATTCGAAAAAAAGAGAGAGATCACCGACTTTTCGTCCATGGTGCTCAATGTTGAACTCACACTCGGCACAAAACGGAAAGGCATCTTAATTTCTTCGTATGGACGCAGTGAGCTCGTAAATTTATTTTTATCCATTTTTCACTGTCCAAATTTCATAAAGCCTATGGTTAGGAGGGGAAATAAATTTCTGTTGGCGTTATCGTCCCGTGGTCCCTTCCTTAACCATTTACGACCTTGGTGGTTTTCAACACACCCTTCGCCACCGGGGGTAAAACCACGGCAAAACCCTGATGGAAGGTCGCGGCTTTTTGCTAACAATTCTATTTCTTCTCCTCAATCTTACGAATATCTACGGGTCAGGAAGCTGCTCGATCCACCCCCTGGTTATCCGCAGAAAACGCAAAACTTAATCGAACCTTTTTGAATTTAAAGAAAATCCCGCCGTTCTCCTTTGAGATTTCTGTGTAGGTAATACAGTAGAGTCGATCCGTATGTGGTCAGCCAGCCGATGTTGTCCTAGTTTGTTGACCTACTGACCGAGTTCCTGAAGTGAAATGTACCGATGTTTCGTCAGACGTTGAAATCCAGCTGACGCACACAATGACACTCACTCACACACACGATGTAGTATCCCACACCTAGCACCAAAAATGTTATGTCACAACTCCTTGACGTGAATGGCTTCCTTTTAATCCAACGCTGATTGAAGGAATTTCCGAGTTCGTAACTGCCGTTAATTTGTTGAGACAAATAACGTGAGTTGGGTCAGGATTTGAATAAGGAATTTGAACACAAACTGGATTTCACAAAACTCAAGTTTATTTTATTTTGTAGATATGGTTTTTCTTGACAAACCTTTCAGGTTAGTTATTCACAAGTCTTTATCCTCGATGAGTCGTTAATCCTTGTCACGTAGCTATGCTGTCATCCCATAAATTACAAATGTGAATAAGAAATAAATATCAAAAAGTGCTATTTATTTACGTGGAAGTGTAATTGCTGAGTCAAACCAGGTGAACTGTATCACAAAATTTTCCATGAAAACCCAAATTATGAAATAAATGATATATTCGTGAAGTATTTGACCATACAAAAAAGTTATTTGAAGGATTTTTTGGTATTCCTTTTTTTTGTTTGTTATTTTGTTACATAAACATTTGGACACTATTTTCTTGCAAAAAGCATAAGTCAAATTCGGTTAATGATAATCCAGTGAAATTTTTATGGATTGTAGGATAATATCTTCCCTTTCAAATGAAACAGACAAAAACCGCAATTTGTTTAAAAAACGTATTTTTAATAACAATTTTATAAACAATTGGAAATTGTTATGTGTTCTCCATACGCCACTGGGCTGAAATTTTTCATACATGTGGAATGAACCTCCAGCTTTAAGTTGCTGGAGAAAAAAAATTGTATTTGACCTTGGAAGTGTCGAAATTATATTGTAAGAAAATATATTGAAAGTATATTGTGCATCAAGGACGTAAAGGACGTAAAATATCCTTTAGACCTTGATGGACACGATATTTTTTGTCCGACTCCCTCGGAAAATGCGACGTCGAGATTGGATTTGTTAAAAATGTGCTATGTTAATTTTACTAATTTTGGAGTAAAATATACTATTTTAGTATTTTTTCTCACTCGGGATTTTGGCTTTATGGCAAAAAGATGTTGTCCCAACACTAGCGAAAGCTCCGGATTGAAATTCATTCTAAACTAATCCGAAATTTTCCGAATCATTCCGGAATTTGTATCCGAACCGAACAGTTTTATTTCGATCTAATCCGAAGGAAGTTTTCAATCCGAAATAATCCGAGGCCCATTCAAAATCAATCCGAACATGTAATCCGAATGAATCCGGTCAATCTGAATTGATCAGAATTAATCCATACTTCAAATCTGAATGATTCCGAATCAATCCGAATGAATCCGGTCAATCCGGTCAATCAGAACTTTCAATCCGAATGGATCTGAATTAATCTGGTCTATTCGAATCAATCCGAATGATTCCGAAAAATTAGGATTCATTCGGATTGATCGGATTTATTCGGATTGAAAGTTCGGGTTAATTTTGATTAATTCGGATTGAACAGATTCATTCGGATTCATTCTAATTAAAGTTTCGGATTGATTTTGAATGGGCCTTGGATTAATTTCGATTGAAAACTTCCTTCGGCTTCGATCAGAATGAAACTGTTTGGTTCGCATACAAATTTCGGAATGATTCGGAAAATTTCGGATAGGTTCAGAATGAATTTCAATCCGAAGTTTTCGCCAGGGAAACTTTTAAGAACAGGTGCCATTTTCTAAATGGTGGTGTTTTGATAATCGGACTGAAATTGACAAATTCACGCTGGCTAAGCAGGCACCTAGAGGAGCGCTTTCAGGGGAAGGGGGGGGGTCGGACAAACACGAATTTTTTCTTTGCGCCGTACATCGGCCGGCGGGCTTAACGCTGCAGCCAGGCGCGCTTCAATGTGATAATGTATTGGTACGAAATTAGGAAGATAGACAACTTTAATTGTGAACTGTCATTTAAAAGAAATGTAATTATTTTTGTATCAAGTTTAAAAAATACAAAATCAGGAAAGCCTTAAACTTCGATCAAACAAAAAACAAATACGATATACTTCACCTAAAATTACTACAAAATAATACTAAAAAAACAAAAAAGTATCCCTGCTTTTTTTGACAATGAACTGATCTACAAAAATTGGGTCTTTTGAAAAAAATTTACACTGAACGGTTGTTCTGTTTTTTCCTGAAAAATGGTGATACTGACGGATATTTTTGATAGTAATTTCTTGGCTAAAACGAGTTTGCAATTTTTCGTCGTAGGCATTGTGTTCAGCATGGCAACAAAAGTCAAAATCAATGTTTTGGAAAAACACTTTGGCCCATTGTAAAAGACTGATAGGAGAGTTCAAGTAGTTTCCATCAACACGTTGTAAACTTACTCTATAAGCATGTCTTTTGACAGATCCTCTAATCCCATCACACGCCCCTTTTCCATGCAAAGTCGCGAAAAAATTCCACTCTGCTTTCATACCGAAATCTTTTTTATGATTTACAAGATTCACAAAGTTGAATTTATTTTTGTACTGTGCTGCCGATCCATCTGAGAAGTAAACAAGCTTCCGAATAGCTCTCGTTCCAAATTTTTGTTTCAAACGAGCCACCAGTTTTTCATTAAGCAAATGAACCGATTTTGTATCGTGATTTAAATTTTCTAACATAATAACATAATTGAGACCTCAATTATGTCATTATAACATATTGATCATTGACATAGTCATTAATGACATAATTGAGACCTCAATTATGTCATTATTTCAGAAAATTTAAATCACGTTACAAAATCGGTTCATTTGTTTAATGAAAAACTAGTGGCTCATTTGCGACAAAAATTTGGAACGAGAGCTATTCGGAAGCTTGTTTAGTTTTCAGATGGATCGGCAGCACAGTACAAAAATAAATTCAACTTTGTGAATCTTGTAAATCATAAAAAAGATTTCGGTATGAAAGCAGAGTGGAATTTTTCCGCGACTTTGCATGGAAAAGGGGCGTGTGATGGGATTGGAGGTGCTGTCAAAAGACATGCTTATAGAGCAAGTTTGCAACGTGTTGATGGAAACTACTTGAACTCTCTTATCAGTCTTTTCCAATGGACCAAAGTGTTTTTCAAAAACATTGATTTTGACTTTTGTTCCCATGCTGAACACAATGCCCACGAAGAAAAATTGCAAACTCGTTTTAGCCAAGCAATTACTATCAAAATACCCGTCAGCACCACTTTTCAGGTGGTGCTGACGGGTATGATTTCGGTATGAAAGCAGAGTGGAATTTTTCCGCGACTTTGCATGGAAAAGGGGCGTGTGATGGGATTGGAGGTGCTGTCAAAAGACATGCTTATAGAGCAAGTTTGCAACGTGTTGATGGAAACTACTTGAACTCTCTTATCAGTCTTTTCCAATGGACCAAAGTGTTTTTCAAAAACATTGATTTTGACTTTTGTTCCCATGCTGAACACAATGCCCACGAAGAAAAATTGCAAACTCGTTTTAGCCAAGCAATTACTATCAAAATACCCGTCAATCACCACTTTTCAGGAAAAAAACAGAACAACCGTTCAGTGTAACTTTTTTTCAAAAGACCCAAGATTTTTAGATCATGTCATTGTCAAACAAAAAGTAGGGGTACTTTTTTCGTTTTTTTAGTATTGTTTTGTAGTAATTTTATGTGAAGTATATCGTATTTGTTATTTCTTTGATCGAAGTTTAGGGCTTTCCTGTTTTTGTATTCTTTGAGCTTGATACAAAAATAATTACATTTCTTTTAAATGAGAGTGTACAATGAAAGTTTTCTATCTTCCTAATTTCGTACCGACACATTATTACAATGAATCCCGATCCAAGCGCCGCGCCTGGCTACAGCGCCTGGCTACAGCGCCAAGCCAGCCGGCCGATGTGCGGCGCATAGAAAAAATTCGTTTTCGACACTTCCAAGGTCAAATACAATTTTTTTCCTTCAGAAACTTGAAGCTGAAGGTTCATTCCACATGCATGTAAAATTTCAGCCCAGTCGCGTATGGAGAACACATAACAATTTCCACTTGTTTACAAAATTGTTATTAAAAAGACGTTTTTTAAACAAATTTCGATTTTTCGTCTGTTTCATTTGAAAGGGAAGATATTTATCTACAATCCATAAAAATTTCACTGGATTATCATTAACCGAATTTGACTAATGCTTTTTGCAAGAAAATAGTACCCAAATGTTCATGTAAAAAAATAACAAACAAAAAAAGGAATATAAAAAAATCCTTCAAATTGCTTTTTTGTATGGTCGAATACTTCACGAATATATCATTTATTTCATAATTTGGATTTTCATGGAAAATTTTGTGATACAGTTGACCTGGCTTGACTCTTCTTAATTATGCATTGGAAGATTTTACAATTTTCATGACTTTTTGATACCGAAAACAAAGTGGAAACTTTATGTTTATGTATGTTTCGACACGAACTATGTATATTATGACTAATTTAAGTTTTGTTTGACTTAGTTTTCCTGTAAAAGAGCCAGAAAGACTACAGAAATGGATTCAAAATCTGGGGACTGTCGACCTCAAGATAACTAATACCACCAGAATCTGGAACACTTTGAGCAAAAATGGTTAAGGAAAGAGACATAAGAGCAAAATTGTATGATGAAAATTTATATGTACATATAAAATAATGCATATGAACAATTTCATGTTAAATCATCTGAAGAATTTAAGCTATTAGTAATTTTTAAGAAAATTCTAGTATCAGTTGTCTCAAGTGTTGAAAGAGAACCCCAAAATAATTTTTAAACAAAATCAAAAAACTTAGGAGATATTCAAAATTGAAAATTTTGGTCCTTTTTTCTTAAATTTTCATAACTTTGGTGATTTTGATAAAATCAAAGTCTAATTTTTTTTTAAATTATTCATAATAGAACACAGTTTGGAAAAAATATTTTATACCACTCTTACCTCAAAATCTCAACTTTGTCATGATTTTTTGGCTCTCGTGGTATAAAATACTGTTCGATACTTGTGTGAAAGGTGATTTTTAGCGCACTTGACTTTTCTCACTCGCTTCGCTCATGCGAAAAACGTCTCGTGCGCTAAATAATCGCCTCTCACACACGTATCGAAATGTACTATTTTGAACGAAAAAATTTCAAAAACTTCTTGGATTTTTCAAAAACTAGTTTTTAACCTGAATTTCTAAAAAAAACTCCACTTTTTATTTTCTTCATTTGTTTTTATATAGATAGCTGAAAATGTCATCTATAAGCCCTGTAAATGGGATCTTCCTTAGTTTTCGAGAAATAATTATTAAGAACGTACGCCGTGGCATGGTGGGCCCGGCGTCCGAGAGTCTGAACTGTGAAATTCGTGCATACGTTTATAATATTCTTCTATTGTTCGTCTATTGTTTACATGGTTTTTCACATCGTGTGCATCATTTTTGCGTATGTTTTTAATTATTTCTAGAAAACTAAGGGAGATCCTATTTTGATATTTACAGGGCTTGTAGAGGACATTTTAGGCTATCTATATAAAAAAAGCAAAGGTGGTTTTTTTCAGAAATACAGTTTCAAAATTATTTTTCGAAAAATCCAAAAAGTTTTTGAAATTTTTTTGTTCAAAAAATATTTTTTTCGAGCTGTATTCTATTACGAATAATTTTTTTAAAAAAATAGACCTTGATATCATTAAAATCACCAAAGTTATGAAAATTTAAGAAAAAAGAGACCAAAATTTTCAATTTTAAATATCTCTTAAGTTTTTTGACTTTTTCAAAAATTATTTTGGGTTTTTTCTTTCAGATGATTTGACATGGAATTGCTCATACACATAAAAGCAATATGTACCAAAAATGAGAAAATCACAATATGTAAATTAAAAAAAACACCGCCTAATCTTAAGAAACTTTGTGTAAATCAGCATTTTCAAATTAATTTCTAATCCCCCAGGCAAAATAGATTACTTCTTGGTAAAATTTTAAGAACCTTACATTTTATTCCATTTGAATCGCGCGCCAGAATCATATAAAGGGATCAACAAAGATGGCTTTAATTCGTCCCGTTCGCTGCTATGCTGTGGCATAGCCATAGCCATCCCCTATCCACTCCATACAGATCAGTATCTATTCGCCCCTGCATGTGTGGCAACCAGGACAGTAAGCTTGTATGCCTGCAAGAGACGTGCGCGCGAGCGTTGGCCCACCTTTCTGCGCGTTCACATACTATCCTCTTACCGCCTTTGAGTGCCACAACGTAAAAAACCGGTTTAGAAATCTATCCTAGTCTAGATCTCGACCAAATCGTACGGTGGTGCCAGCTATTACTTATGCACTCCTGTATACTCTATTCACGCATGGTTAATTTTTATTGCAGATTATCCCTCTGACAGTATTTGTTTCCTATTGTTTCTTTCCTGTCTGTACACAGCAGGTGTTAGCCCATTCGAAATACATTTAAAAGTGTACCATTTGACGGTTATTTCAACCCCCTTCATACTCTCTATCCACCTATAAATCCCGTATCAGGATTCGTCGTGGAATAGTTATGTTTTCATTCTCAAGTAAGACACCATGTCTTAAGCTAGTAGATTCGTTGTTGTCGAATTATTCGAGATTTTAACCCCGGTATCCAACTCTACACAAACTCCAGTCAAAAGTACTCCTGTTCAGACAAACACCATGTCGCAAACTAAGCGACTATTTATGATCGCTTCGGATGTGAGTAGAAGATCATCATCAGCAAACCAGATGCTTTTACCAACCATTTACGGGCTCACCAAATAATTTACAAAGAAATTTCTAATTGGACTTGAACTCCATCGACCTCAGACAATACCGGCTAATGTTTACGACGTCTCACGGAAGCAAAGCCATTCTTTTTGATCTACCTGAAACATCGGAGCAGAACAGCGCCGCCTCGTCTGAACCAGCCCCGGTGAAGAAACTCCTTCAATAGTTCTTCAGAAGACCACTTTTGTTGGACTTTAAAATCTGACTGTGTGTGCAGATGAACTTTTTCGTCGAGTTCAACGCTTATTAGCAAATGTTGAAAGGTCTAAAGATTACTCATCGCCGAGTTGTGTGATTACTTTATGTCTGAAAATGTTATAATACCGACTGAAGATATGATTTGACAGGCCGTAAATATAAAATCCAATTATTTAAAAAGTTAAAAAATAAAGTACCAAAAGCGTTTGTTAATTTGTATTTTGATATTGTCTTTCTGGAAATGACAAGCATCCTCTTAGAATATATTACAGCTAAAGGTTAAACTTGCTCTTCCTACACATGTATAAAACTAAAGAAAGGTTGACGTTTTGCTTTGTGCAAATAAATGTTTATATATATATATATATATATATAAAACCTGTGTTTTTATTATTATATGCAAAAATTACTTTCCATATTATATATAATTGTTTGATTATGTGCTTAAAATAGTTTTAAATTAATTTTTAAATTATTTTTATTTACCTGGATCAGATATTTCATATACTTAAAGTTAATTATTTAAAGATTAAAAAATCCACCCCTCCACTCATTATTTATCGTACCAATCAGAAGATTCCCCATAAAATTGACCAATCAGACGCCTCCATTGACTTCGGCAAAGTTTGACTCCACTTCGTGTATTCTGGACTCCGTCACATTCCCGTACCCTCCACCACCAAATTAACCACCCCCTCATCCCATTACAATACCACAAGCCCCTAAAAAACCACCCCCTGCAAACCAACCTTGGCATCAATTTACCCCCTCCCCTCCAATTAGGTAATTCCCTTCCCTTCATTTATCCAACACTTCATTTTAGACCACGCCCTCCGGTTAATCAGAACGCCCTAGTATCCCCTTCCCCCGATTAGGCCACGCCCGCCGACCAATCAGATCATTCATTTACCTACAGTACTCTACTGATAATTGTTATAAAAGCAGACAAAGCAGAAAGCAATGCTACATCTTGCACATCGAATGAAGGATGATTTGACACATGAGCAGGCTTCTCTTAAATTATCCATTGGAAAGCTCACTTGATTAACGTTAAAAAAAATTTGTCGATCGTCACAAAGTTTCGCAGCAAACCACGCGTATTGTATCATGTCGGAAAATACAGGAGATGATAACTGATGATGTACATTAGACTGGATTTTTATACAATCTTTGCGGGAATTGATTTCGCGTACCTGAGAAATATGCACAGTTTTGAATTTTTTTATACAATATTTTTTATTCAATACGCGTGGTTAGCTGCGAAACTTCGTGATGATCGACAAATTTTTTTGAACGTGAATCAGGTGTGCTTTCCAATGGAAGATTTATGAAATCCTGCTCATGTGCAAAATTTTTCTTCATTCGATGTGCAAGATTTAGCATTTATTTCTGCTTTGTCTGCTTTTACGACAATTATCATTCTGGCCCTTGCGTCTGATTCTGAATTCAAGTTTTAGTTTTTTCTACGATATTTGTTATTGTGACTCGTGATGTTTTTTTTTAAATAAAGCTGTCTAAAATAAAAATTGTCGTTTATATTCTCATTTTAAAATATTTATCTACATGATCAAAATTCCATATCTCATTTAAAATATAACTATTTGATATATATTTATATTTTATAGTATGTGTATTTTTATAAGGTGAGTTTTTCTTTGGAAAAAAGCGTAATAAATGTTTATTATCGCATAATTGACAAAAATTTGACGAGGAAATTGAATATATAAACATTTAAATAATTAAAAGCAAAAAAAATCAAAAAAATCGAGGCAGCAAGAATCAAGCTCGCAGCCTCTGCGCACAAATCGGGCCCTCAACCGCTGAGCTACTCGGCCACTTGGAAGATAGCTTTTTCAAGTCCATAAGACCAGCGAAAATTTTTTTAAAGCCGTCTTATTTAAAACTGTCCAAATATTGGTTTCTAGGAATTTCAGAACTTTACTTTGGAGCCATGACCTTCGTTTACAAAAAGTATGAATCATAACAAGAAACGCCACCTCTGACCTTTCCCTTGTAAGTATTGTCCTACTGTGTGGTTATTTTTCCAAATAATCTAGGTAGGAAATTGACGACGGTGGAAGAACTCGCCAAGCCCTCTGCGAAGGCTAATCAACTTTGGGAGAGACTTAGTATCCAAGCCTATCCAAACCCCTCTTTGTCCCGAAAATGATAACACCGTTTCAGTCCTGGAAGCCAAGTCCTCGACTAGGGTTGATAGAAAACCTTGGTCAAGCCTTAAATAGTCAAAATAATTGTGAAGCTGGAGCCAAGCCTCGATAATTCTTAATTGCTTCATTTGCAATTAATTGCTTAATTGCTTTAATTTTATAAATTTCTTCAATATATAGAACTTCATAAAGACAGATGCTATAGATATTCAACAGCATTATTTTGTCTGTCAATATATTTTCAAATTAAATAATCATTATTTTCTTTTTGTATATAAAAATATGATCTATTTACGATCAATGACAATTGTACATTTCACATATGCGGAAAGCATAACTTATGTGTTAATCTTACAGATCTCAACTGGTAGTTAAGATGTAATAATTGCAAAATATATACATTAAAACTACTATAACATTATGGTAGAATTAGAAAAAAATAAAAATATAAAATATTAATCCAGTATTAATCACCGAAGATTAATTAAGGCTTGGAACAACCTTTGCAATTAAGCCTTGATGTCCTAAGCCTAAACCAACTCTGCCTATATAACTTTAAAACAAGGCTGTCAGCCAGTCTCGTTTCAAGGTTATCCCTAACAATAGAACCAAGCTTGACCGAAGTTTGTGCCATCAAGCCTGAGCAAAGGATGGCCCACACAAGCTTTGGCCCATTGTCAGCCTTAGGAATTACTAGCTGGGATATAGTGTTGTTTCATGAATTAAATGGTTCTGAGTGTGGTTCTTCTAAAAATTACAACTACCTGTTGAAAATACATCGTGCAAAACTGGGCACGCACATCACCACAAACATAAACAAGGATTAGCTGGCAGTGTCTGTGAATTCGTTTAAAGTCTAAAGTACTTAGAGACGTGTTGTGACAAGGTTGAAGCAGTTCTTATCACCCAGCATGTGCAGCAAAAACCTCGCTAATTCCTGACATCGGTTTCAAAAAATGCTGAGGCCCTCGTTCTCCGACACCGTCTCCTGTGCAAGAAAAAATGTAGTGGGAAAATATAAGTGCATTAATGCATATTGAATTTCAGACCCGCCACAAAAGAATATCTGCCAACTTTACTCGAGTTGAAGCATCCGTCACCCGCTTAACTGGCGATTTCAAATCACATAGTACATGTGAACTGGAATTAGTCAACGTTACCAGAAGAGTCGATGACGTAGAAGAAAAACTCGTCAAAATCCAGCAGAAAGTGACCGGTGTTAAGACGTAACTTCAATATATCTCGTTGAATGGGAAGAATGTATGAAGCGCAAGATTAATCTTATGATATTTCGTCTTTCTGAAAATCATTCCAACCCCAATCCAAGCATTGATTCAGAATAACAGAAGTTATCAAATCGCGACCTTGACATCACCTTTATTATGGAAGTTTTCAATACCATCTTACCAGGAAAAATTAGTCGTGAAGAATTTAAAATTTGGCCCGTCGGGATTCTTTCATAAACGATGATCAAACCAAGCCCAATCAAGGTAATGCTTGCCACACCTAATCTCAAAACTCAACTAATAAGGGCGACGCGACAGCAGCGTTCAAGAAAAAAGAGAACCCTCCAAAACTACTCAAGGAGATCAGCATTACACCGGACAGATAAAAAATGCAGTAGAATCAATTCATCCAGGTGAAACGGCAACTGGCAATCAGAATGGCCAGTCGAGAAACGGACATTCGTATAGTATCGTCAAGGAGAGCCCATGATAGTCAAGTTCAACATGTTCAAAAGGCCCACGTGTTTAAAAGGTCTAGAATTGCGAAGTGGTACAAAACTTCCTTTGCATTTATTCTAGTAAAACGTTCGTGGACTTAATACTAAAATAGATACGGTTACGTCTTTCCCAGATTTTACGAATTATGATTTATTCGCGATTACAGAAACATGGCTTAAACAAACGTTTGCTTCGAGTGAGTTATTTTAAGAAAATTTATTTCACTTATTTGGTCACGACCGCAAAGGCGAAAAAAGAGGTGTTGGAGTACTGGTTGTCGTATACAGAGATTTTCGCGTTACTCCAATAGATCTATATTTTGTTATCAACTTAAACCCGAATGTGAATATTGTGGGAATTGAAATCTCTAAAAAATCGTGGTCTCTTTTATTGCTCGTAATATATTCTCCACTAGACCTAAGCAAAAGTTCTGTGGCCGCGTTATTCGATGCACTCCAAGATTTGCATGACCTTTATACATCACAATTAGTTATCGTTGGTGACTTTAATACACCAGGCTTTATCAACAATTATTTATCTAGGGATTAAAAAGGATAATAAAGCATCCATCTTCGACAATTTTTGTCAAGCATTCCACTTGAAGCAAATAAATTCGATTCTTAACTCGCATAGTCAATGCCTTGACTTACTTTTCACAAATATTTATGGAAATATAAATAATGCATATGTCCCACTTATATCTGAAGATCTGTACCATCCTGCGATAATAGTCAATCTCTGAGAAAATAATGTATCGTGTACCACAGTTACTTCAAACTTCGAATATAACATAGCTAATCCAAGTTTTAACTTTAGAAAGGCTGACCTCTCAAGGCTCTGTATCCAATTTTCTAAAGTAGACTGATCTCCACTTGAATTATACACATATGTCAACGATGCGTGTAATACGTTCTCCGAAGCCATATTACAATTCATTAAAGTCTTTGTGCCTACGTTTGCACCAGCGAGCGGGCGAAAACAACTTTTTCCCTCCTGGTACTCTAAACAGGTTATCGACGATATTAAAATTAAAAACAACATTATAAAAAAGAATAGAAAATTTGATTCAAACTTTTATAAAAACCAATTAAAAATACTTTTTACCAACATAAAAAAGAACCTCAAATCTGATTACCGAAATCATGTCGCACAAATAGAAACTAGTATTAAATGCAACCCAAAGAATTTTGGAAATTCGCTAATAAATGAAAATGTAAACACATGTTGCCTGAAGTAATGCACCTTGACAATGATCTTCTCAATAATCCAGAATTGAATGTTGATGCTTTTGCATCGTATTTTTCCAGCGTATACCACCATACCAATGACTTAAAAATCTATAACTCGCTTTTTACAAATCATAGGGCATACTTTTGCAATCAAATTTATCAAAAGCCACAAAGTCCTTAAAACCAAAAGCTGGAGTAGATCAATTCCGTCATTTTCTCCTAAAGGATTGTGCATCCGTGCACAATCCTATGATTATGACTACAGTTTTTAATTTGGCTTTACGTTTTGGTATTTTTCTTGTAGCATGGAAAACAGCCAGAGTGTGTCCTGTGTGCAAAAGCGGAAAAAAATCTGACGTTAGAAACTATCAAACTATTACAATCATATCGAATTTCGCCAAAATCTTTGAATTCTCTGTGGTTAACATCACACGGATTGTATTACCTCATCATTATTACAATTTTCTGACGATGTGAAAATGTTTCGCCTGATTGAGAATCTAGATCATTATCACGTTTTACAGTCAGATTTTAACCACATTTTTGATTGGAGCAACAAAAACAAACTACCTCTCAACATAGCAAAGAGCAATGTGTTTAGTTTTTCTAGAACCACAAACTCTTTCATGTGTCTGTACTCTATAAATCGTGAGATATTTGAAAGGCTCTTTTCGACAGGCGACCTGGGAGTGACTGTTGATCAGTTCTTATCATTCAATGAACGCAGAAGAAATATAATGGCGTATGCGTCCAAAGCCTTAGGATACCTAATTAACCAGTGTCCCATTTAGACAAAGTGGAAAGTGTTCTTTAAATAAATAAATTTTTTGGTAAAATTACCATTCAGTAGGACACTTAGCCTAAGTTTGACACTGATCGGACATATCCGATTTTCAGGTTGGGCATTTGAGAAATAATGCCGCATATTGTGATATATGTGAGGAAATAGGAACTTTGCACGAGTGCTGCAAATATCACACGAGTGCAAAGCTCCTGTGCGAACGTGTATTACATAAAATTTTTCATAACAAATGTATGGAAATCTTCACTTCTCTGCGTGTAAACCGCAGACAAAATAAGTCTTCTTCTTCTTCTTCTTCTTCTTTATTGGGGAGTTTGTTCTTAGCACTAGGTCTGTAGGAATATCCAGATTTTTCGCAGCGATTGTTCCTTGCTGGTAAGGAGACCTATCCGGCCATGGCAATTATAGGTAAAAACTTATTTCATATGTAGGTTCCAGCGATGTGTTACAGATAGTGAGTATAGAGAGAAAGATAGTAGCTTAGCTTCCATTAGGCATTTTAGACTCTTGACATTTGTTTCTCCACACTTGTGTTTGGACAAGACTAGTATAACTGCCATAGTATAACTGGCGCCATCAACCGGTATTATTGGGAAACAATCATCAGCTTCTGATGATTGCTTACCAATAATACCGACTGATGGCGCCAGTTGTACTGTTTCAGATATATTTTGTCCACAGCTTACATGCAGACAATGTCTGCATAGCGTAGAGAAAGCGTAGAGAAATCAATTTGAGTTCGTTTGAATCAAACAAAAATGTGTCTCAGTTAGTGCTTTGAAATTTCTTCGACAATGCAAACTGCAGATGCTCTTTCTTTCTTTCAAGGCCTGGTCCCAAAGGGCTAAGGGACTAAGCTAACCTCCTGGCAACTCCGAAAGCAACCTTTTCCGGTACCTGCGGCCGCCCACTCGGCCACTTTTCTATTGTGAATGACGAAAACCTCATCTGGTCGATTTGTCTCGGAATTTCGATACGATACCGATACGATACAGCACTTTCCGATATTTTTTCGATACGATACGAAACCGAGTGATACAAAACCGATACTGGTAGGTCAGTATCGTATCGGTATCGTCTCAGTATCGGAAAATATCGCTCGGCGTCACTAAGATGAATGGTCATCTAGAGCTCAAGATCCTTATGCTTCTGTTAATGTTTAATACATAGACGATGACTGGAAAATACAGTGCAATAGCCTTAACATTCAACGGTTAGAAAAACGTCTGAATGCAGTCAATTTGTCTGAAAATTTGCAGAATATTATGGCTCATTAGAAAACTGAAGAAAAAGTAAAAGTGATTGTACACGATGATGCACGTGTTCTTATAGCATCAATAAATTGACTCGAAAATGTTGATCATAACGTGTATTGTGCAGATCATTCTTTACAACTTTGAGTTAACCACTGTTTAAAGTCAGTTAAATGTTTAAAAAAAAAATATGTAAAAAAGCCAAGAGAATTGTTGCTTCTGTTCATCACTCCAATATCACGTCTGCTGGTTTGAAAAAATACCCGTTGCAAATGGTATTGAAGCAACAAAAGCTTAAACAAAGTTGTCCCATGAGGTGGAACTCAACAGATTTTATACTAGAAAGTTTATCAATAAATGAAAAATCTGTAATGGCCGTACTTGCTGATAGAAGAATAACAAAAAGAGACACTGCTTATAAATTGGAACTAACTAGTGCTGAATGGACGAAAATAAAGAAATTAAGCAAGTTACTGAAACCGTTGCAAATTCTGACGACTTTGTTTTCTTCTCGTTCTCAGGTGACAATTTCCAGAGTTCGGCCTTTAATTACAGGAATTTTAATTAATCGTCTTCAAGCTGATAGAAAATATTATTAAGCAGTAAAAATATTCAAGCAAATAGTTTCCCAACCCTGAAAGATCGTTTCAAATTGAATAAAAATACATCCGAGAATGTTTCTAGTGAGCAAATTGACAGTTTCTTAGATTCACGATATAAGTTATTATTAGCCGATCGCAGTTCCAAAAGACGAAACGGACATGGACTGCTTTATCTTGAAAATCTCGCCACGAAAAGAAGATCTAATTTCACAATTCAAAATGTATTTAATTGCACCTGAGATTGATCCTAATATGAATCCCCCTTTGAGGTGGAAGTTCCATGCAAACAGGTATCCATTCTTGGCTGCTTAGCTAAAAAATACTTGGGAATATCATGTTCATTAACGAGTTCTGAAAGAGTTTTCTCTACGGCCTAACGTTTCGTGTTTGCACGACACTATTTGGTAATTTATTAAACAGACAAGAAAAGCAGGATCAACTGATGAAACGTTTATGTTGATTCATCGTTACTTATACATTGAGGAAATGTCATCAGGTTTTACAAAACCGAATTTTTGCAACAAGATTATGCAGATGAAGTGTTTAACAAACACTGAAACAATAAACAAAAATTTTTTAAAAAACTAGAAATGAAGTCACCTTCTTCACTAAGTGAAGAGAACTTTCCTCATTTGTGTAAATAAAAAAATTGTATTTAGTATTTTTTCTAAACCAGCGATGCACATCGCTCTGTGGAACGTTTCGCGTTTGCACGACACTGTTTGGTGATTTATTTAACAGAAACGAAATGCGGAATCAACTAATGAAACGTATATCTCGATTCATCATTGCTTATACTTTGAAGAAATTTCATCAGGTTTTGAAAAATCGAATTTTTTCAACAAGATTATGTGGATGGAATGTTTAACAAACACTGAAACAGCAATAAACAAAAAAATTTAATAAACTGTAAATGCAGTCATCTTCTGCACTCACTGAAGAGGACACACCTCTTTTGTGTAAATAAAAAATGGTATTTAGTATTTTTTCAAAACCGGCGATGGAAATAGCTTTTTGTATCACATAATCCGAATTTTGTTAAACAGTCAGATTATTCTTTGTATCTTTTCTTGAGAAGTGCGTTAAGTCTCGTGTGTATTGGATTACATGATGCGACTTTTGATTTTTGTCACAGAAAATTATAAAAGAGTCTCGCTCACATTGAAGATGGTAATTGTAATGCAGAGAAAATATATTTCTAATTTGGGGCTGGAGTCTTCGCTTATTTTTATAATATTACGATTGCAAATATTGCTTTAAATAATTCAGAATTCTTTAACATGTATTTCGAGTGCAGCTTGTATCCATACTTTTTAATTATGCCTTGAAAAAATTTATTTATAAAGACAAATAGCAAACACAAAAAAATGTATTTATACAGACAAATATCAAACACCAAAGACCTTGCAATATTACTCTATTTGCAAGAATCCACGTATTGGCTGCAATAATTATATAACTTTTCACAATTGTATAGTCTACGTTTTTTTACTCCTCATTTGTCTTCAAACCTATACCAATATTAAAAATTGGACAAAAATAGTTATGTAGAAAGATCGAATGAAAGTTATTCTTACTATTTTTTGAATTTTCGCGCCATAAACGAAAACCTGTTTCTACCTGTGGAGCAATCAATTGTGGAGCAGGAGTCAAGCCTGCTAACCTCTAGGAAGGAAAGGAATGAATCGATGGCCTCGGATGTACACCCAAGCCCATCGATTCGTTCTTTTCACCTAACTTCACTCCATTAGTAGTTTCCTTCCTAGAGTTTACCAGTCCTAACTCTTGCTCCACCATAGGTTGCTCCGTAGGTAAAAGCAGGTCTTCGCTTACGGCGCATAACTTCAAAACATAATAAGAATAACTTTCATTTATACTTTCTACATAACTATATTTATAACATCTTTAATATCGATAAAGGTTTAGAGACAATTGCGGCGTAAAAAACTGCCTATTACAGTTTAGAAAGTTATTTCATCATTTCAATCAATATGCGGATTCTTGAAAGAAATGTAATTTTATAAGGCGTGTTGGTGTTTGATATTTTTCTGTTTAAATAAAATTTTTAAAAGCAGAATTGAAAAAAGGTGGATAGAAGTTGCACTCAAAATGCATGGTAAAAAACTCTGAATTATTTGAACCAATATTTGAAATCACAATATTCTAAAAATATGCGAAGATTCCAGCCCTAAATAAGAAATTTAGTATTTTTTTCAAACCGGCTCGGCGAAGGAGATGGCTCTCTGGAACGTATCGCATTTGCACGATACTCTTTGGTAATTGATTTAACAGGAACAAAAAACGGGATCAACGAATGAAACGTACATCTTTATTCATCACTTTCCATACTTTAAGGAAATATCATCATGTTTTGCAAAATCGAATTTTTGCATCATGATTATGTGAGTGGAATGTTTAATAAACACTGAAACAGCAATAAACAAAATATTTTTAAAAACTAAAAATGCAGTCATCTTCTTTTTCACTAATAAGGAAACACCTCTTAGTAGTATAGCTATGGGGCTGTCGCGCCACTTACCGACCGAGCTGGTTCTGTTCCAGGCTAAGTCGGTAACATTACCCTCAGTCGG